>SNQJ01S0180886.1:0-13045 GCA_010110895.2 Picea sitchensis | reverse complement strand
TCCATCTTGTTTTGAGGACAATCCGGTTCATGTCTTCTCGACCTCATCAGGATGAACACTTTCAAGTGTTTTAGTGAGCCATTTTGGTGGACCTTTTTGAGAGTGTCCGGGTTGCTCAGCTGATTGAGATGGTGTTGAGTTCTCATCAAGCCTCAACTTTTCAATCTTCTCCATCACATCATCCAATTGAACTTCGGGTTCTGATGAAGTGGTAGGAACTTCTTCATGAGGGGGAGATGGTGCTACAAAAGGAGATTCCAGAGATTGACCCAAGATATGGATCCCCCCTTCAAGATGTGGATTATCATCATCAAATTCATGATATGTCTTTACACGAGTGAATCTGTCCAGATGATCAAGTTGCCTCTCAATGGTTTCGTCTTTCTTGGTGGATTCAAGAAAGATCACATCTCTGGAAAGGATGAACATCTTGTTGGTCTCGTCGTAAAGATGATACCCCTTGGTGGTATTTGAGTACTCTAAGAAGATGCACTTCCGACTCCTTGCATCAAGCTTGCTTCTTTGCTCCTTAGGAATCATGGCATAGCCAGTGGAACCAAAGACCCTGAGATGCCTCACCAAAGGAATGTGGCCATACCACATTTCATATGGACTCTTGTTTTTGATAGCATTTTTGACATAAATTACACATAGAATTGCATCATCCCAAAACATCAATTTAACATTCTTGAAAAACATCATGGAACGAACCATATTTAGGAGTGTCATGTTCATTCGTTCAGCTACATCGTTTTGTTGAGGATTGTATGGAATTATTGTTTGATGTTTGATCCCATGTTGGCGAAGGTAACTTTCAAATTCATTATATGTATATTATCTTCCATTAGCAGTGCGAAGAGAGCCAATACGAGACAAAGCTTCATTTTGAATCCATACATGAATATTTTTAAATGTTTCAAAAGCTTGAGATTTATCTTTCAGCAAGTATACCCAACACATCCTGGTGTAATCATCAATAAAGGACATTATGTATTTATTTCCATTTGCAGAAGGAACAGGCATAGGGCCGCACAAATCAGAATGAATCAATTCAAGCTTTCTACATGCTCTAGAAGTAGAATCATGGAAAGGTTGTTTGATATGCTTTCCAGGAATACAAGCATCACATTGTTTCACTTTTCTAGGAATAGTAGGCAAACCAGAAATACTATTCTTTTTCAATAAACAGAGACTGTCATAATTGATATGACCAAATCTAGCGTGCCACAAAAGACTAGATGACATTATACCTTCACCGTGATCAGAGAGGTATGCAGCATTGTGTGTATAGGCAGATGTCTCATTCAGCTTCAGTAGTCTTCCATCTTCCATTCCGGTCATAACAAGCATGTTATCAGAATCCTTTTGTACTTCAACTTTGCCATCGATCATGTGAACAGAGTGACCTTGTTGTCTGATATGCACAAGGGGCAACAAGCTCCTTTTTAGCTCAAGAAGATAGAGTACATTGTGCAGAAGAAAATCTGGGATTCTAGGCAACTTGAGTCTAATGGTGCCCATTCTCGAGGGTTTGAGGTTGGACTTGTCTACAAACTATGCCATCTATATTGTCATTGAAGTCTTCAAAAAAATCTCTTCGGAATGCCATACGAGAGGTTGTGCCTGTGTCAAGAAGCCATGCATCTTTCCAAGGATCATATGCAGTGTTAAATAAATCTTTTGTTACTCCTATATTGCAATGAGCAACAATGTAATGGGAAGATTCAAGTGGATTACCTTTTGTTGGTTCTGTAGGTTTACCTTTTTCCTCTTTCTTATTATATCTGTCTTCTTTGATCTTGTCCCATGGAACTCTGCAGTCATCTGCTTTATGTGACCCATTCTTTTTGCACCAGGTACAATGGAGATTGGATCTATCACCTTGGTTATGTCTTCCCCCCTTGCCTCTAAAACTCTTTCTTCCACGTCCACGTCCTCTTCCACTGCTTTCTCCTCTGGAAGAATGATTGTTTACTCTTGTCTTTCTGAGCAAGGTAAACAATTTCACTAGTTGAAGGAGATAACTTCTTTTCGAAGTCTTTCTCATGATCTACAACTTTCTTTACCAATGTTTCAAATGTCATGGATTTCATTTGATTACTTGCTTGTAGTGATTCAAGGTAGTGAGAATATGTAGGGTAGAGAGCCTTAATGAAGGTCGTGAGAGGGAGATCAATATTTGCTTCGATGGCTTCAATGTCATGCATTATGGTTGTGATTTATGAAGCCAAAGCCATAGGGTCATCATTCTTCAACTCTAGGTTGAAGAGCTTCAACATTAGTTGTATGAGTTCAAGCTCAGAATGTGTGTCATACAATTCATTCAATCTCTTCAAGGCGCCATAGGAATCACTAATGGAAGCAATATGACGGCTCACCTCCTCACTTACTGTCACGGAGATTACTGCATATGCCTTATGGTCTTTGTCTTCCCATATTTCACGTTCTTTGTCTGTGGTCGGTATTACTGGTTTTCTACAAGGTCTGCTACTCTTCATCTTTAATACTGAGGCTTCTTCTTCTTCTGATTTTGCATCTTCTTCAGTGGTTTTGCTGCTCTAAGGGACTTCTTTTGCTTTGCAAATCCCTCTCCACAGGTCGTTGAAGATCGGTGTGCTCTTGATCTTCCTGAACCATTCTCTATAGTTCTCCTTGCCAGTCGGCACCACGCCGACAATGGATATGAGAGAATGCATTGTCTTTTGCCTTCAAGGATACGTTAGCAAATGAAAATATAATGGAGCTGCTTCAAAATAAAAATTAGAATTGTCTTGCTGCACTAGGAATATAATCAAGCTTCACCATTAAAATGGACAATGGAACCAGGAGGGGCGTAGGCAACCTCCAAGTCATAGAAAAAATGATGGACGCTTATAAAAAATTGATGAATGAATTTATGGAAGCACAACCTTCCTCTTTTATTGTGTTCACCATATGAATTGCCAACGATATGAGATACCTCCATCAATTGTGCAAGCAATACATATGGATGCTCTTAATAGTTGCTTCTCGATCCTTTCAATAACCTCAGGCAAGAGTGTAATAAACTGAGCATGGTTCCCACAGACGGCGCCAAATATAAACCCTCGATTTTAGGGTTTCTTTATTCTTTGTTTCAGATATGGGAACACAACAATTACCATTTGAGCGAGAGCGAGGAACAATACTCTTCACTTGAGATATTGCTGGTAATGGATATTTCCTACTTGCTTGCCAAAGACCAAGAGTGAGTCGAATTACAATGGGTGTCGCCTCTATATAAATGTTGTGTCATTCACCCACATGCATTCTCGTTCAATGCAGAAAGGTAGTAACAAGTTCTTCCTCATGAGAATGAATAAATGAGCAAGAATGGGGTTACATGACACGTTTCTTCTCCCTCTATAATACAAAGTTATGTAATAGGCTCAAGTGAGTTCACGGTGAGGTCGTGAGTGATACCAGCAGTGCGGGCAAGCTATAGGTTAGGGTTTAGGTTGGATATGATACCAAACCATGCAAGAGTGAGGTGCAGCGAGAGTAGTAGCAGTCGAGGCAAGGGAATGGAACGAATTGCAGTTCGATTCTTTGCATCTGGTATGGCTGTGCATGAGGTAGTAGTGTGAGAGTGAATAGTTTAGGGTTAGGGTTTCCTCACGAAAATAATTGAGTGCAGACTAGTAGAGCCCAGGTAGACTGGGGAGAGAATCGGTCAGGACTAAGGAGAGGAATTTTTTGCACCCTAGGGGAAAGGAAACGTCGGGAGAAATTATGGAGTTATCGCTGGCTCTGATATCACTATCAGGCCATGAGTGGGCATGAATCGTAACTCCACGTGAATGATTGTTCTAATAACATGAAGCTCAATAAATACACAAACAATGCAACCGTTGGTCTTCCCAACGTATGACTCTTCCTATCACCTATGACACTTCATATGTACATTACGGTTACAAAGACCGCAATCCCAAGGATTACATGTCCAACAGGATTAAATTTTAACAAAATAATCTTATTAGCCCTATGGATCCAATGGCATCAAATTACTAACAGCAACCAGACAATTATAATTTGTACTTAACCCAAACTTTGGGAAAGTAATTTCCTTGACCCCATCGGCCTCATTACTACTACTGACATCAGCGAATATTATTTACAGGTCAAAAACAATGAGAGGAGAGTACTCTCACAATAATTGTTCCACACTATTTAATTTTATTTTTTTTAGAAATTGTCTTTAAGGTAGAAGTCCCAATGTTGATGTGATAGCATCCTTCCTAACTCCTTTACTAACATCCCCGTCAGTCCCATGTGAAACGTGGAACTATGTTGATGTGATAGCATCCTTCCTAGCTCCTTTACTAACATACCCGTCGATCCCATGTGAGACGTGGAACTTCTTTGACATGTGGTTGTTGTCTATGCAATGTCTATAATAATTACAAGTCCTGCTACTACAATAGCATATCCCCGTGTTGGGATTTCTTAGGGTGGGCAAGTGGGCTGTAACCAGCCCACACACTTCAATTGTGGATTACTGGAAAGATTGAAGAAGTCTTAAGTTCACAAAGTTCAGGTAGATATTTATAGACTTAAGAGTTTTGTTTAGATCAAGCAAAATTGTCACCTACTGTAAAGCAGACTTACAGCTATGTCGTCAGGATCATCGAAAATGTCTTCTGGGGGTGCAAACGAGGGCCCTTTGGCCAATTTACAGCAGGCTCCGCACCCGCTAACGCACGCCCATGTGACCTCCTCTTGTTTTGTTTCAAACCCTTTTCCATTCTTCAGCTTTGTGTTGAGCTGTTTCTTCTTCATTTTCGCCATTGCCAGTACAGGTATCCCGCTTTCATGTGACTGTGGTCTGTCGATCACCGTAGTGTTCATAAAATTCATACTATAACGGGTTGGCATAGCGATAGCCATATAGTAGCACTCCTGATACTAGTGTACTGGCCGGGTAGTACTCCACTGACAATTCAATGAGATTGGGATGACGGTCTCTCACATAGACAGGCTTTGCTTTTGTCCACCTTTCTTTCCTGCAAAACTTCTCTTAAAACTTCTCATAACTTTGTGGTCAACCGACACTTAGACATGGGAACAGTGGGCCAACTAGCTGGTGATCCGCAAGGGGTCTTGTAATTTAACCTCCACAAGTAGCCCTCCTTCCTTTTATTTTCTATTTTTATTTTTATTTCATTTTAATTGATATTAAAATAAATTTATATTCCACAATTCAATTTGAAACCAATAGTAAGTATAAATGTTAGTATATTAGCTATGAGATGTTAAGTGGGTAGTTGAAAGTGGAGTAGCACAAATTTGATTTCTTACTTGCCATTAAGGAGCATTACACTTCTTACATTCATATTAAAATATGGAGATACTATCAAAGTTTTGAGATGTAATTTTGCTTAATCAAATACATGAATGATTTATCTGTGTTTTTAGTGATTTAAGTGTGGTTTTAAATCATTGTTTTTCTTACCACCTTTCTTCTATGGTTTCCAAGTTAAGTTTAAGGTTTAAGGGGATGTTAAGGTTATGATGGTCAATCTTAACTTAGCAATCCTTTAGTTTCATCTATGATYCCTTGGTGTTTATTAATGTCATTTATTAGTTAGCTCACTTTGATTCATTCTTTGGATTAAAGATAGATACTCTAGTTGTAGCATCTATAAATGAGGTTCTCACTTGAATTATAAATTACTCAAGTGGGGCATTCATTGATTATTTGCATACAATGGTGTCTCATATAAGTTTTGCATTTGCTCATCTTCTTTTCTTTCTTGCAAAACTTGCCATAACTTAGTGGTCAACCGACACTGAGGATACCCATCAATGGCTCCTATCTACAAATGTGGGCAAACTCGTTGGTGATCTATAAGGGGGTAGACTTTGTCTCGCTTATAATTTAACCTCTTATCCAGGGGTAACCTTCCTTTATTTCTCTATTTTAATTTTTATTTCTTTTTCTTTATTTAATTCTAATTTAATTTAATTAATATTCAAGTAAATTTATATCCCACAATTCAATTTGAAACTAATGGTAACTATAAATGTTAGCATATTAGCTATCATTTAATTGATATTCAAGTAAATTATATCCCATAATTCAATTTGAAACCAATGGTAACTATAAATTTTAGTATATTAGCTATGAGACGCGAATTGGGTTGCTAAAAGTGGAGTAGCGCAAATTTGATTCTTCACGGGAAGTGGTCAACATGCTACTGCAAAAGAGGCCAAGACTCTGTAAGGAGCATTATAGACTTCTTACATTCATATTAAAATATGGAGATACTATCAAAGTTTTGAAGTTGTGAGATGTAATTTTGCCTAATCAAATACATGAATGATTTATCTATGTTTTTAGTGATTTACCTGTGGTTTTAAACCATTGTTTGTTTTACCACATTTCCTCCATTGTCTCCCAGTCAGGTTTAAGGGGATGTTAAGGTTATGGTGGTCAATCTTAACTTAGTAGTCCCTTAGTTTTCATCTATGGTCCCTTAGTGTTTATTAATGTCATTTATTATGCACCATTATTAGTTAGCTCACATTGATTCTTTGGATTAAGGATAGGTACTCTAGTTGTAGCACCTATAAATGAGATTCTCACTTGAATTATAAATTACTCAAGTGTGACATTCATTGATTATTTGCATACAATGGTGTCCATCTAAATACCCATATCTTGGGTTGATCTTCTTATGATGTGATTTTAATGCTCTTTGGTTATAGCCCAATATCTTCAACATGGTATCAAAGCAAAAATGACTCTTTGACTATGGTTATGCAATTTGATCACTACTAGGTTACGAAATAAGCATGATTGTGCAATGACTATAGGGATTGTTCTTATTGTCAGTATAGATTTATTGAGCAATTTTGAAATCCGAGTTGTTGTAACTCAATTTGCAACAAATGCAAGTTGAGCTCAATGGGTGTGATTTAAGCATACTATGTATTTATTTGCCCTCATTCAAAGCTTTCAACCTAATTCCAATGTAGGCTAGTTAAGTGCAATGTTCTTGTATTGAAAATGGAACTACTTTTTTTCCTTGGAAATAAATCCTTGTGAAACTTTTAGGTGCTTCCCCCCATTCTAAGGATGGTACATAGTGTAAAGTGTGACGTATAGGTTTAATGCACCTAAACCCGTGGGAATCAACACGTGGACCTGCACTGCACACCTAATTACCAACAACATCCTAACAATAGCAGCACCAACCAATTGAACTAACCCTCGGGGCTATTCAAAATGGAACTACTACTACAACTCATGATACAACAAAAACAAAACACAATGTGTAACATAAATCAAGAGCCAAAGTAGAGAAAATAATGGGGGCACCTTCACAACCAACGGTGGATTGCACCTTCAAATTTGAGTAATGGAGGAAGATTTAGTAAACACCAATAGACTAGGTGATTGTATAATAATATGAGTTGCAAATGAGAGGAGGGAAAACATCATTTATACTGAAAGAGAGGAAAAACTCTACTTAAAGCTTAAGTCATTGATCAAAGTGATTAGGTCATTATTCCATAAAAGTGGTATTTTACAAATATTAAAATATGAGCATACATACAAAATAGCAGATGTATGTAGAGCTTGATATCAATAAAGATATTTGGTTAGGTACATGATATGCCCTCCCCCTTAAAAAGACTTTACTCTCACAACTAAAAATCACATAATAAATGCCATTTTGTGTAAATATAATAGGAATAATTGAAGATATGCATTCTCACCCCTATATAAGCTCGAAGTATGCAGTATCATAGATTGAAAGTTGTAATAACATGCCTACATTTGTTAATAGAGCCCACCTTTCTGTCTTTTGGGTTATTTTTGAGGAATGCATACAAAGAAACTACAGGTTCACCTTATGATTAAGTCACTTAAGAATAGGGAGTTGTTAAGATATTTAGACACTTAGGAATTAGTTAAGATCAACTTGGTCTAATGTGTTGTTAGGTAAAAGTGTGTTTCTTAGTGTGTTTCCTTAGTATGCATTTGTAGTTAGGAAATCTGACGGTCAAGATATGTTCCCAACATAGAGTGTGATATGACAGCTCATATTCTCCTCGATCTTAACAACTACATTGATCTGTGGCTTAACATCTGATGTGTTCATGATCTCTATTTAAAGAGCATGGAGGGTCATTTGTCGATGATCGATTGTGAGAAAATCTCTTGTAAATATCTATGTAATATTTTTCTTTTGCATTAATAAATTGCTCCAAGTGGTCACATCGGTTGGGGTTGTGGATGTTTCCCCACACATGTTTTACCATGTAAAAACATCAGTGTGTTGATGTTTGATCTGGTTGTGATAGTGGTTACTAAAGGTCTTCATCCTCTATTGGAATTCATGTGTTGTCGAACATGGTATCAAAGCGCATTCGAAGACCCGATCCCGTTGTAGATCGAGATTTTGAAGATGTGTTTTCACATTTATGGTTTCTTCCATTTTCGTATATTTTTTGGATGAGAGGACTATTTCATTGCATCCGAAGTGCTCATTTCAGTTAGGAACGTATTTCGTTTCACTCKAAAATGTTTTGGTTTGCCCAAGATACGACCATTTCAATCAGATCCAGAGGTGTAGAGCCTGAATACGCCCTTTTGAATTTTTTTACAAAGATAACATTTTGACTACAATTTATTTCCCATCTATTTGAGGTTGATAAACAATACTCATATTAAAAGTAGCCCCAACTAATTTGAAAATTTATTACCATGAGTGGCTTACAAACTTTGGGTCCATGTCACTAGTGATGTAGTGAGGAATTCCATGGAAGTTCATACATGCTTAAAGAATAAACCAATAATCATGAGAGCTATAAACTTGGTAGTAAAGGGGATGAAATGAGCATACCTAGTTAAATAATAAACTACCAAAAAATAACATCCTTACCTTTGGAGAGAGGGAAACCTATGATTATGTCCATAAATACTTCTTCTTACTTTTGATGGGCATGGCATTAAGCTAGAAAATACCATTACAAGCAACAACTTCTACTTTATTTCACTAGCAAGTGTCACATTTTATTAAAAACTATTCAATATCATACTTAATTTTTTGCTAATAAAAGTTGGAGGAGATGTTCTTGTGAGTTTTGTAGAAACCCATATTTCCAACGAAGAGAGATGAATGTTGCATGTGTTAAAAAAACTATTTTATAAGAGATCCTTGTCATAAATAGATGTGATTGTTGAATAGGATGTATTGACAGTCTATAATTGGCTCTTCTTGACATCAATAATATCTTATTGAAGTTTAACTATAGTAGGATATGTTATGTATTATGTGAGGAGCTCTTGTACCTAAGTAGGCTCATCGATTGATATGGAGTTGAAGGCGAGTGGTTCATCTAGTCGAGATAAACCATCTACAACAATATTTTATCACCCTTTCTTATAGATGATCTCAAACTCATTAGATTGAAGGTTGTCAATTCACTTATTTTGATTCTCTATTAGAGTGAATTGTGTCTATAATTGCTTTCGAATAAGGTGATTAGTTTTAATGAATAATTTATTAACAAGGAGGATTTGGCATCATTTGGTCACTATATGAAGTATAGCTAACAGTTATTTCTTGTATGTGGGAATCCATCATTACTTATCATTCAACTCCTACTTTCAATGGCATTAGGTATATTGTCCTATAAGAGTATTGCAACCACATCCAAAGCTCACACTCAATGATGAAGGGTTGAGTCAAATCTAGTGTCATGAGCATTGGAGTCAAAGCAAAGTATTCTTTCAGTTGCACAAATCTTAATGTGCCTTGGTTGGCCAATGAAAGGTATCCTTCTTTGTTGAGCCATTTAGGGGATGAGAAATAATGGAGAAACTTCATACAAAATAATAATAGAATCATATTAATCCCAAAACTCCCCAATGCTTCTTGAGGGTTGTAAGCATTAGCCATTCTTGAATTCCTTGAATCTCCATAGGATTTGTTCAAACAACACTTGTAAATATAACATGTCCAAGATATTCCAATGAATCCTTAGTAAATTCATATTTGGATATTTTGCATAGAGCTTATCCTATACTAAGGTAACTAATATAGTATCTAAATTCTCCATATGTTTTGTAAATGTTCTATTGTATATGAGCATATTACCGAAGAAGACTAAGACAAACTTGCTAAGATACTTACCAAACACATTGTTCATTAAGGCCTGAAAAGTAGTAGGAGCATTGCAAAGGATATATGGCATCACCCAAAAGTGGTAATGGCCCTAATGAGTCTAGGATGTGGTCTTGTCTTGATCTTATATTCTTGTAGGTATTTGGTGATAACCAAAGTGGAGGTCATCTTAGAAGAAATCTTTGGCACCATGTAATTCACACATCAAATCATCAACAAGAGGCACTTGGAACTTTGTTTTTACAGTGATTCGATTATTTTTTTGTAATTAGTGAAAAGGTAGTATGAACCATCATTTTTCCTTGAAAAATAATATGAGCAACATAAGGACTCTCACTGGGAGTTATGATCCCAACTTCCAAGAGTTACTCCATAATCCTTTCAATCTCAGGCTTCTAAAATTGTCCATATCGATAGCTAAACCGTTGTGGGGGCCTTTAGTAGGGTCAAGTTCAATAACATGTTTCATACCCCTATTAGGTGGAAGTTCAATGGGAATATCCGAGAAGAATACCTTATATTTATGGACTATGGTGGAGAGGCCTAAACATGGATTTGATGAGAAGGAAATGCCTCCATACATTACATGAAATCCCTAAATCCAAATTGGCCCTTCTTTAGAAGTTTGGACATGTGCTTAGAGTTAATGGTCTCGATACTTTTAGGTGAGAATCCTTGAGAGTGTATTTGCGGCCATCTTGGAGAAAGGAGATGAATTTCTCCAAGTGTTTAGCAAGGTAGGTGCCTATGGAAATAACACATTGGATACCCAAAACAACATCTACTTCCCTAATGTATATGACATAAAAGTTGTCCTTGAGGGTATACTCTTTCAATGTAAGTTCCTCCTTTTGCACCACACCTTCATAATAAATGTGTTTATGGCTAGGGATGTTGATGGGGAAGCGTTTAATAGTATCCATATGGAGGCACAATCACTTGACCTATTTCTTATTAATGATGTTTGTTATGTTGTTAAGATCAATTGTAACAATGAGCCTTTGCTTTTAAATGGAGTAATTAAACTTGAAGGTATCAAGAAGACCCAAGCTCATCATTATAGTAAGGAAGATAAAGGCCTTCCATATATAGAATGGTGAATGGGATTGATTTGGTGGAATATAATCATTATCTTAATGCTCATGAAGAGTATTCTCTTGATGCTCATATTCAAAGTTAGATTGGAATATATTTCCGACCATGAAAAAAAAATAAGGGTTGTAAACATGTCTTTTAAACTTGGATCAAGGGCATTTAAATCAAGGGTTTAAGGTGGAGGGATTGGGTTTCTAGATAGAAAGACATATAAGGGTTTTGATCTGTAAAATTATAGACTTTCCCTCTTCCTTAGGCCTCCTACCATATGCATAACCCTTTTTACTWGAGCCATAAATCGTTCTCTTAATAAATTCAATATGACGCTTCTCTTCTATCTATAATAATGTCATTTTCCAAAGAATCATGTTTAAACATTCTTACATTAGTCTAGATTTCTCCTTGGATTTTGGATGTATACTTTTTGCACCAAATCTTTAGAGAGTTTAACCTTTGACTACAAGACTTGAAACTTCTTAGTGTCTTTAGCATTATTATGTCCTTCTAAAACAAGTTCATGACTTGACCATCGTAAGTCTCATCTCAATTAGGGTCTATTCTATGAGTTAATGTATTTAAAAAATCACTAAAGTCTCCTAAAGGGTTTTTAGAAATCCATATCTCACCCTAAGTATGGATTGTACCATCCAAATTGTAATGTTCCTAGCCACCCATGTTGGGTCACGCCACACAAAACTCTCCCTTTTACAACTCTGATACCACTTTTTAACGTTCCCAACCACCCAAGTTGGGTCACACCACAAAAAACTCTCCCTTTTACAACTCTAATACCATAATGTAACATTCCCCAGCCCAACCGAGGGACATTATGTTGCATAATGCACATAAAAATGAAATTTCTACAAACTAAAGTAATTCTTTTACTGTTAGCCGATTTCCTGTAGCTTACAACTACAAATTTAAAACAGATTTAGCTATTGTCTATAACCATAAAACATATGCATCTAAAACATGTTAATAATCAACATGAAATGCAACTAAATTGCGTATTACAACAACATATAAGTCATTCTCATTCACATGGAGTTCATGCACAACAATAACACATGTACATAACTCAACAACAAGATTAAACACTTATTTTTAAACAATAATAGTCCAACCAACTGCTTGGGATGAACGTTCCACCCAACCGTAGACTGATTGTTCCAAATCTCAATAGTCAGTCACCCCCAAGCTAAGGCTAGTAATTCACAAAAAAGGTTGGTCTCTCACAATCCACTCACAACTCATAAAACTCATAACCCAACTGATATTCTCCAACAACTATCCCAATTTTTTCTACCAGCTCTCTTCCTCCTGACTTGCCCAACCCAAGGAATGCACCATTCATTTATCATGGATAACCCAAGGGATGTTCCATATGTTTATCAGGGTTAACCCAAGGAATGTGCCATTCATTAAGCAGGGTCTTGTTACATTGCAACTCACTCTGGAGTTCACTTGTCAGGCTTGACAACCTATCTCTTCAATCGTCAGCTCCAAAATGCTCCAAATACTTCCAGCTTGCTCTAGGATCCACTCTCCCTGGCTGCACCCACTCCAAGCTCTCTTTTTTTCTCTCCCTTTTTCCTCATGCACAAAAACTTCCTTTTTCCTTCAAACTGCTATCCCAACCCATACAGATTTCCTCCCTTTGGCTTGCCTTTCTTGACCCACACTCTTCCCCAAGATGATTGTACTCAACCCCCATGTACCCAATAACTATGGGATGTGACCACACACAACCACCCTCTTACATGTATTCAATGATTTGCTTTGGGAACACTCAATCA
>SNQJ01S0180885.1:0-19370 GCA_010110895.2 Picea sitchensis | reverse complement strand
ATATGCAGCTAAATGTTTCTCTTTCACATCACACCTTTATATTAAAATATATCACAGTTACGGGAAAGAGCCTTCAAATTTGCATCTTTATTTTATTCCAAAAAACGTAAAATTCTCTTTATTTCGACCAAATCAAGACAACAATTTAATCTCTTTTTAAACCCTTTCCTAATTTTACTGTTCCTCCATGACTGTCCCTGCAGCGACACAGCCTAATATCGAACCTGGACTATCCAACCAAACACATATCGCCTTAAATATTTTTGACATAATCCTTAAAACTGCTAATAACCGGGACGAACTTGAGCGTTCATGGGCAGCCATTGAACAAGACATAACTACTCAGGAATAGTTGGAAGCTAGACGACGAGAACATAGAAATCTGCCCTAGTTCCCTATACCGAAAGGTTGACATTCTTCCCTTACCCATATTTCACCTACTTTCAGATGCCTTGACACTGTATGTTTAAGCCTTAGTACAGACTCAGGAACAACATCTTTCTTGCGCCGTTGCCAGGGAGCGAAGTTACGAAATTGTTTCCCTGGGAGAACGACATTTATTTTGTTGAAAGTGCTACTCCTTGATAGTGAACATAGAGTACACACATTTTTAAGGATTTTTCAATCCTTCACTTGGTGACTCCACTAAAATATAAACTGGCTTCTGGTAGAAAGAGTACCAGACAGAACCCAGATGGAAAACTGATTACGCCTGTTACTGATCCCGAAAAATTTTTAAAAACAAAAAACCAACTTTCCAAGACTAAATACCATTCAGAACCTTCTACTTCATGCAGTCCTTTGTTTGATATCAAAGATCTGACGTCAAACCACACTGAAGTTAGGAGTGATATTCATCAGTCTTTCTCATCCATACACAAGGGAAAAGGTCCTCTAGAAAGTTCGTCAGCAGTTGACATTTCATCTTTTCTTCGACAGAACTTCCCGGTATCGCTTGATTCCAAAAAGTGTGTTACACACTCATTTTCTACACCCAAGTCGATGGCAGCCGTCGGAGGAGGTGGTGGAGGAGCCCCTGGAGGAGGAGGTGGAGGTCAAGGGCATGTTCCTCCTTCCAGAGTATTCGCAAAAGTAGCAGCGAGATACGCTCCCCTGGTTTTTCCCGTCCCCCTCCATGATTTGCCTGAAAACTACATCAAAAATCTTCCTAAGTTCACTGGGGAGGGAGATCTAACCGCAGCTGAGCATATAAATTTATTTGACCAATTCGTAGACATCTATGGTATCGAGCATGAATATGTCTATTCAATACTCCTGTTCCAGACCTTTGAAGGACCGGTCAGAACTTGGTTTCGGAGCCTACCCGCAGCTTCTATCCTATCATATGACGCTTTGGAAGATGCTTTCCTAAGACAATGGGGAGAGCGAAAAGATCACTTATATTATCTTACCGAGTTTTGGTCCCTAAAGAAAAATAACTCATAAATGGTTATGGAATTTATTCTGAGATTCAACAAACTGTATAATAAGATTCCAGCCGCAGTTAAACCCTCTGAACCCTCAGCCAAAGTAACCTTCGTGGGAGCTTTCGAGCCAGATTTTGCCCTACTTCTGCGAGAGAGAAGAGGATCTACCCTGAATAGAATGCAAGACGATGCTATCGAAATTGAATATAATATGATGGCTTCAAGAAAATTAAAGGCCAAAGTAGAAACAGTCAACCGCAAGAATAGACGCTATAGGGAACCAGCGGGTCCTTCGGGCTCAAATAGATACACTGATGACAGAGTAGAGGATATGGCCCGAGTAATTAAAGAATTGTCCAACAAAATTTCTAGGATGGAGTTAGACCACTTTAAGGCTGATTCTTCAAATAAAAAAGACTTCAGGAGAAACCCAAATCCCCAAAATCAACAGAAGCAAATTAAGAACGAAGATCAAAAAATACAAGCGCCATTAAAGAACGAAAATTTTATAGGCGCAAATGACTTCCAAGATTTCGGAGATTCAGAAGATGAAGTTGTGAATTTCGGTGATGACTATTCACAGCTGTATCTCACTCGTGAAGACTATGAAAAATATTTGAAACCCCCACAACCGTCTAATGAGGATGAAGAAGGGTATTCCACTAATCCCTGTATATCTCAACCAGAAACATAGATGTTAATGGCCAAGTTTCAACCAATGTACAACCTAAGATCAAAAAATAAACCCACCTAAACAGATCAACCTAAGAGGATCCTTCAAAGGGGCCAAGCTCATGAACCTCCTTCGGAAGAGACCTTGTTACCCAACAAAAAAACCAAGGTAGCAAAAACTCAAGGGTCCGAGGTGAAAAAAGTTGAAACTCAAACATAAGAAACTGAACCAGTAGATAAAGTTACGTCTTCAACTAAGAACACGAGTGATAAGGAGATCCAGACAAGTAAGTTGGAAAGAAAAAATACGGAAGTCTCAACAAAAGAATCGGAAAAGGTAAACACATCTTTCAGTATTGAAAATGAGTTAAGCAAGATTAAAATACCGATTCCTTTGGTAGAATTAGCAAAAAATCCCACTTATCAAAAACAAATTGCCAAAGCGATGGGTGTTTGCGAGTTAGAAAGTCAGTCTGATGTTATCAACCTAGAAGATGACAGACCTAATATCACCTTTGGTCCTCATTTTGAAGGGTCCAAAGACAACATCTCCCCCTTTTATATCACCTCGAATATACATGATCAGTTGCTACATAATTGTATGTTAGACTCTGGGGCTTCTCATAATGTTATGCCCAAAATTATAATGGAGAAGTTGGGTCTTCAGATCACGAGACCTTATGGAAATATGTATTCCTTTGATTCCAGGAAAGTTAAATGCATGGGGATGATAAAGGACCTGGTAGTTACCCTAGTGCAGGTCCCTGTTAAAAGTATCCCGATGGATGTGGTTATCGTCGATATTCCCCCTAAGTACGATATGTTGTTTTCTAGGTCATGGGGAGCCAAGTTGGGAGGTTCCCTTCAGTTAGATATGTCTTACACCACAATCCCTGTCTTCAGGGGTCAATTCACTCATTTATACAGAGAGACAATATTAGCATACACGGTCAGTGATCCCCAAAACCCACACAACTTCCCCATTTATGTCGCAGATCAAGATCTGGGAAACTGCATTTTGTCTTTTGAGGATGGATTGGATGGAGGTCCTAAGGAGCTCGATATGAAGCAAGAAGAGTTAATCCCCTTGACAGAAGAGTTGTGCAATAATGGTGTATGGAAAATGTACTTCGATGGCACTTCGTCTTCTGAAGGAGCTGGTGCTGGGGTACTTTTGGTAGCACCCGAAGGTAAGTTCATGGTTCCTTTCTCTTATCGTTTGCAGTGGGACATAGATTACACCAATAACGTATGCGAGTATGAGGCATTGATCTTAGGATTAGAGGCTACGAATAAGTTGAATATAAAAAACTTGGAGGTATACGGTGATGCAGAATTGATAGTAAGACAAATAAACCGACAATACCTAGCCAAGCATCCAAGACTAAGAACATACAAAAATTGTGCTTGGGATTTGATGGAAAACTTTTTCTCATCTATAAAAGTCCATTTTATCCCTCGCGTAGATAATTTACATGCCGACGCCTTGGCTAAGGTAGCTTCGACCTTTTCTCCACCCACGACCGTCAAACTGAAGTATCACATTGAAATCAAATACAAACCCTCTATACCAGACAATATCCGACACTGGCAAGTTTTCGAAGATGATGAACAAATCAAGAAATTCCTTACAGCCGTAGGTGAGTTCTCTGAAACTCATCCAGACCAGGAGAATCAAAATGACTCGATGTGGATTATGCAAGAAGGGGAAGATCCTGAAACCTTCTGAGAAAAAATAGCGGACCATCGTATGTTGGTCCTTAAAAACAACCAGATTCCGAAAGGCTTAATTCCTTTAGAAAGACTTTTCGATCAGAACGACGTACCTGTGAAATCCACTTTGCAGCCCCAACCAGAAGAAGTGGAGGACTGTGATATAGGAACTGAGAAAGAATCCAGGATAGTAAAGATATCTAAGTTCCTCCCTCCCAAGATAAAAGTCCAGTACAGAGACCTTCTCAGACAGTACAAAGATGTTTTTGCCTAGTCCTATGATGAGCTTAGAACGTATGACACTTCCATAATTGAGCACAAGATACCTTTGAAGCCTGGGGTCAAGCTGTTTAGGCAAAAGATTAGGCAAATTAACCCCATTTTGTTGCCTGTAATTGAAAAGGAAGTTAAGAATCTTTTAGATGCGAAATAATCGTACCCCTGAGGTACTCATACTGGGTGGCAAATTTGGTCCCGGTCAGGAAAAAGAATGGAGAAATCAGACTGTGTGTAGATTTCCGAAACTTAAATAAATCTTCCCTTAAGGATAATTATCCGCTTCCCAAGATGGACCATGTCCTGGAAAAGGTAGTCGGAGCAAATTGAATGTCTATGATAGATGGGTTCTCTAGATATAACCAAATCGCCATGAACGAGCTAGACAGAGAAAAAACTGCTTTCACCACACCATGGGTTACATTCATGTATGACAAAATGCCGTTTGGTTTGATGAATGCAGGTGCCACATTCCAACGTGCTATGGACATCTCTTTCGTAGGAGAAAGAGACAAGTTCGTAGTCATCTACCTTGATGATTTGATGGTTTTCTCTAAAATCGATGAAGAACATTTGGTCCATCTAAAGCAGACTTTAGAAAAATGCCGTAGGTATGGTCTGTCCTTGAACCCAAAGAAATCACATTTCGCTATGCGGGAAGGTAAGATTCTGGGACATATCGTATCTAAAGATGGGATCAGGATTGATCC
Organism: Picea sitchensis; assembly: GCA_010110895.2. NCBI lineage: Eukaryota > Viridiplantae > Streptophyta > Pinopsida > Pinales > Pinaceae > Picea > Picea sitchensis. The sequence goes on along the minus strand of SNQJ01S0180885.1, from coordinate 14,572 downwards.
TAAGAGGATTGAAGCAATAGAAACCATAAATATTCCCAGAAACGTAAAAGAAATTCAATCTTTCTTAGGTACAATAAATTTTTTACGAAGGTTTATCCCCAATTTTGCTGAGATTATCAAATTGATCACAGTAATGTTGAAGAAGGATAGCAGAGTAAATTGGATGACCGAGGCTAAAGCATCATTCGCGCATATTAAAAAAGTCATCAGCGAGGCACCTGTGTTAGCAAGCCCAAATTACTTGAAAGATTTCCTCATCTTCTTGTTTGCTTCTGAACATACTATCGCCGTGGTGCTCCTGCAAAAGGATGATGAAGGTTTTGAATGGCCGATCGCGTTTTTTAGCAAGAGCCTTAGAGACGCCGAATTAAAGTACGACATAATAGAAAAATAGGCATACGCAATGGTGAAGGAGCTAAAATCATTCAGAACCTATGTACTACATTCAAAAATTATAACGTACGTGCCGACCAGTGCTATGAAAGATATATTGGTACAGCCAGATAGTGACGGAAAACGAGGGCGCTGGCTCACTAAAATATAAGAATTCTATCTGGAAGTCAAGCCGACTAAATTGATAAAGGGGCAGGGTCTGGCCAAACTCTTGGCCGAGTCGAATCTTAGAGCTCTTGATATTAATTGCCTCCAAGAGGAAGACAGAGATGCACACCTGCACGAGCTGGATGACCAGACAGTTTTAAGCAAGGTCGAAGAAAAGTTCATGTCGTCAAGCTGGTATAAAGACATAGTATTCTACTTGTTAAACATAAAATGTCCAGATGGGCTATCACCAGCCAAATGAAGAACTTTAAAACTCCATGCTGTAAAATATTGCATCGCCGAAAATCAGCTATACTGGAAGGATCCTCTCGGGTTCCTATTAGTCTGTTTAGTTGAGTTGGAAACTCCACGGTTATAGAAGAATTTCATGAAGGAGTCTATGGAGGACACCATGCGTGGAGAGCCACAGCTTACAATATTTTGAGGGCCAGATATTATTGGCCGAAACTATTTTCGGACGTCAATGCCAAAGTGCGTGCCTACAATCCGTGTCAGATATTCGTTGGTAAACAGAAACTCCCTGCACTACCACTCGTTCCAGTCAAAATTGAAGCCCCATTTCAACAATGGGGACTAGATTTCATAGGGGAAATTAATCCCCATTCCAGTGCTTAGCATAAGTGGATCTTGACAGCCATAGATTATTTTACAAAGTGGGTGGAAGCCATTCCAACCAAAAGGGCAACAGACTCGGTGGTGATCGACTTCTTGGAAGATAATATCCTGTCAAGATTTGGGTGTCCCCGAAATATCATTACCGACAATGCCCAGGCCTTCAAGTCCATGGCTATGATCATCTTCTGTCATAAATACAATATCGTTCTCGGCCATTCCACTGATTATTACCCTCAGGGGAATGGATTGGCCGAATCATCAAACAAGAGCCTAGTAAACATAATCAAGAAAGTACTGGATGAAAATAAAAGGTCCTGGCATGTGCACTTGAAGTACGCATTGTGGGAAAACTGCATCAGCACCAAAAGGTCTATTGGCATTTCGTCGTTTCAAATGGTCTATGGGACAGAGGCGGTTCTACCTATAAGCTTAGCGTTGCCAGTAATGAAGTTATGGCAGGACCAGAACAAAGAACCAAACCATGTAACCAAGAGAATTAACCAGCTAATCAAGGTTCAACAACATAGAGTGGAGGTTGATGAGAAAATGCAGAAATACCAAGATGATATGAAATCATTGTTCGACCTCAAGGAAAAAGACAGAGAATTCCTCCCAGGTGACTTAGTATTAAGATGGGATGCGAGAAGAGAAGAAGCCGCCAAGCATGGCAAGTTTGACCACCTTTGGTATGGACCATTCAGGGTCTCGGCTACAGAAGGGAAAAATTATTTTCTCCTGGAAAATATAGACGGAGAAGTCCTCAGTGCCCCTATCAATGGGCGCTATCTAAAACATTACATGACATAGCAGTTCCTATATATATATATATAATATAAATAAATAAATATTGTAAATAAATAAATTTCATGTTTGTACATACAAATATTGTCATTTTAACATTTATTTTTAATTTTTGGTTTTTGGTTCCTGAACTCTCAACACATTTCTAATATGATTCGCATTTTCTTTTTACAGGACTCCAGCTTCAGACGCCACTAGTAGGAAAAGTAATTTGCAGGTCGGTGTCAGAAATAGAGCGGTATTAAAACAAGTGATACCTAAAATTTTTTCATATTACGCGAAGAAAATGAAATAAAAAGGTAAAAGGAAACTATCCCAGAAATATATGATATGAAAGTCTGTTAAGGGAAATCAAGGTATCATTTTTCAAACGACCATGTAAAATGTTAGATAGGAGGATCATTGCTTGATTTGATAATGTTGGGTTTAAAATAAGTTGAATGATACACTAAATAAAAAATGGGCAGTTGAAATAAACTATTCCCAAATTTATCTACAAGAATCAGTCTCGAGTTGTTTCGGTTCCCATGTTTTCAGTCAATGAATCGTGCTTTGTATCCTATCTATCTTAGGGTCAAATTTTTAGCAAGTCACCGTCTTCCCGAGTTATAGCAAAGGGATAAAAGTATTTCATTTTAAGCCTCAGGGGTTTCGAAATAGATCATGATAGGAAAGTTGGTTTTCACAACTACTTAATCTCCTGCTAAGAGAAAGAACGTTTAGAGCGATCTTAACCTTCCTGGGTTTTTCAACAGTTTCGAAAGAATCAAATCTTGCTCGAATAGGATGACCCTTAAAGATCTATTATTTTCCCCTGTCTCCCTAAGAACGAAGGTGTTGTGAAGGTCAAAGGAAGATTGATACTGAGTAATCAAAATAAGTTGACAGACCTCTGATACAAAATATTACACAGATATCAGCCCTGATATAAACTGATTTCTCCCATCTTCGTGCTTTAAAAGTAATTTATAAGACAGGTGGTGAAAGGAAATTCAAAAATGATTGCCCTCACCTAGTCCAGGGAGACGATGAAAGGAAATTCAAAAATGATTGCCCTCACCTAGTCCAGGGAGACGATGAAAGGAAATTCAGAAATGATTGCCCTCGTCTCAGCGTTTAAACGTATAAGTATTTTCCGAAGTGGTGAAAAGAAATTCAGTGAAAAGGGGTCAGACAACTTCACCGGGGTACTGAAAAGGCTCGCTGGCAGTGAAGCAATGTATGAGATATCTATAAGGCTGTTATACATGAATATCATTCTACTTTGGTAATCAATTCTTTCTAAAAACCTGATCAACACCCCAAATTCAGACGGGACTTCCCGATTTAAAAATATATGATATCATTCTTTTAATGCAAGCTGAGAGTCATAAGATCTGTTGAATCTCCCAGGGTCATTCCGATCATCTTAAAACATACCCAAAATTAGTAGTGAGAAAAATAAAATTGTGAAAGAGACTACAGCCATGTTTGGAAAAAGTATCTGATTTTGAAAAAACTTCTCGAGGTAAAAAACGAAGTCTTTTTCCCCTTTGATCATTTTTTCTTGGAATCTTTCTGCATGTTTCATCTTTTGACTCCATTTACCCAATATTGGCACCTGGTCTACTGTTCTCCCCGCCTCACAAGGAGGCGTGATCCCTAGTTGGAGCCTATGTTGGAGCCTCCCTTGTTTTATTTTTTCCCTTCACAATTTTCAATCTTCGATGCTTGAAATCTAAAAAGGTCCTTTTGATTTTCCTTCCTCCGAAATTTTGAAAAAAGCTCTTCAACCTTATTGAATAAGTAGCGATGATTTTTCTCTCTTCAAAATAAGTCCTCTTTTGTAAGAACGTTCGATCTTTTGGTTTTGTTTCGGGATCTCGCAAGTCAGATACCTTATCTTTGAATTCACACGTCCCGAGTCACGAAACGACGAACTCATTTTAAATCTTCACTCAAGACAAAAACCTTGGTAAAGTTTTTTAACTCGGCAATTAGATGTCGTCGAGGTTTCGTGCCTCGGCATTCGTCAAACCCAAATGTTCTTCCTTACAGTCCCGAGAGTCGATAATGCGAGGTAATTGTGGGTTAACCCTGGTCAAATATTAAAGGCAAAAAGCTAACCATGGTTAAAATGGTTCTCGACGTTTCGCCACTCGGTGCTATCTTTTCAAAAATCATGGTGTCTAAAACTATGACTTACGAAGCCGCGATGTGATTATAGTATGATTAATTAATCACCTAATCCAAGTTTTTCTTAATCCTAATTAAGTCTTAATTATCGCTATCTCGCAGTTTCGTGACTCGGCATGCTAATCTCCCAAAATTTTATCTTCGAAGTTCCGAGTCGCGATACGGCAAGTAAAATGATTATGAAATTAATCATGCCTTAAATCACGATTATCTTTAATTGAGCCAAAATCAGTCCTCACAGTATCACGAGTTGAAGAATCAAAAGGTTGAAAGGAAATCCACGATGTTGCGAAAGCCGAGAAAATTATTAACATTGCTAGGCATGAATATTTTAAAATAAAGCAAGGTATGTCCTGTGCATCGAGGTTTGCACTTTTCCCGAGGTAGCTACTTGCTCTCCATACCCCGAATGCCTGTCAAACCACCAAACATTTATGACATTAATGAAGAATTAGGGTGAATCCACGAATAAATAAGATCGGATTTTACGCAATAAATTTGTTTTTAATTGTGATTTGACAGAATTATTTCGAAGAGTACAGAATTTTCAAATATATACGGGAGTCTCATTTTATTATAATGAAAACATTTTTCATAAGCACGCAGAACTCGTCATTTTTTGAGTGAACTAATTTCTGCATGTATACGCAGGTTTATCGCAGAAGAGCGAAAACGCAAGCTTCAGCTATGGCTCCGCGGAAAGTAGCAAAGGCTAACATCGAGGATGCAGGGCAAGGTTCAGATAATGTCTCTAACACTTCACCTCGGAGTGGCGGTTCGGTTCGTAACTGGTCGTTTGTTTCAGATATTCTACAAACCGAGTTGGTAAATTATTCAGACTCAGATGACAATGAAAAGGACGATTTGAACACTAAATACAAGATTGTCGTTCAATCTGGAATGCACAAGGTGGAAACCAGACCACGGTTTCTCCCCTATTATGATATGATCCGATGGGCATTGGACCACATAGACTTACCCACCAGAACTATCATAAATGACCAGCGGGTCACGGCCGACACTTTTAGACTGGATCATATCCAAACCATGTATAAGCTCCCGACAACATCTGAATACACGTATGATGTTGAATTCCTGGAGAGATTCAAACAGAAGGAGTGCATTGAATATGAAAAAGCCATGCCCAGTTTGATTAAAGATTGGGTTTCACGCACCGCGAAGTTCAGAGAAAATGACCAGGGCGTATATTCTATCGCTTCTTTGGAGCCACAGTATAAATACGTGGCCATGATGACATGTCATCTTTTTGGGAGAGAAGACACCTCGCATTTCTACATCACGTGGGTGCCTCTCATATTTCAGGTTGCATAAGGTTGCTCGTTTAATTGGGCAAAGATGCTCTCAGACAGTCTAGCCAATAGGGTCATAGAGTATCGGGAGCAAAAGGCAAGCGGGAGACCATCCTCATTTTTCATGTCTACGTATATCATGGACGCAGTATGTTCCATGACACCATTCCCTTTGATGAGTTGGGATTGGAATCCAGCCCATGAAAAAACTGTACATGAGTATCACGACAAGCTGTGGGAGGATAAAGCAGACAAATTTATTTACGAAATTTTCAACTGGGTGATGGTGCCCCTGCACATTGCCATTTTTTGTCTTTCGCCACCTCGTATATCGGACAACATTGTTGCAAATCTGAGTGGTATAGAAGACTGGTACGTAGAAGCAGAGTTTTCCTATTTCAGAGTTTTCGGAGCTGTTGTTCCCTCGCTTGCACTGCCACTGTTCATCCCCGACAAGCTGGCTTGTCGCGAGATTTCCCGACAAACAGTGATTGGCGGGGTGAGTAAAGAGCTCAAAGCATCTTCGAAGAAGGTATGGCCGTTTTTCCTTATTCAGCTAAATTCTTATTCTTTATTGGATTTCAGGCATGCTAAAGCTGAGGCTGCAGCCATGGAAGACCTGAGTTTGGTCTCCATTGAATATAAAAAACATGATCCTCAGAAAATTGTAAGTAATCATTTAGCTAACTGTGGGATGAAGAGGTTTGAACACGATTATTCACCCTCGGATGACATTTTCCGTGGGGCGAGATCTTATAGGGAAGTGCTAGTTCGGATCCGATCTTTAGCACCCGAAGACATGGCCTTTGTATTAAAATTTTAGGAAACCAGACAAAAGTGTCTTTCTGCTGTGTTGCGAGGAGGGAGCCTGGGCGCTTCTGAGACAAAACTGAAGGATGATGAAGACCCCAAAGAAACAACTTCTGGTTCCAAAAAAATCCATAACGAGGGGGATCAAATGAATAAGCTCGAAGCAGAGACACAGAATCTAGACCCGCCAGAGACCCAGAATCCAGAAACTGAGACTAAGACCCCTAAACCTCCGACGAAGCAGGACTCAGTCGTCACACCAGGAAAGGCAGCGAAACAGATCGGGGAGCCCATCACTTCTGTCACCCCCTTGCAGTCGACGCAAGGAAATATAGAAGAATGATAGATTTTTGATGAGGAGCTGAGGCCTATCAGAGCAGAAGAACTTCCTCCAAACGAGTGCTTCTTTAACAAAAAGAGAAAAGCGGTGGTGAAAAGGGAGTTCTACCAGGATGAAGGATCAACTGCTAAAAAATTCAAAGTTATGACTGATGGAAAGAACAAAAAGAATGAGGAATTCGCCACTGAGATCGCAGGAATGCTAGGAGCGTATGCATCGACGAATCAATTCTCCGTTGGGATGTTAAAAATTCAGCTCAAAAGAAAGAATCACCCGATCAAGACGCTCGAAGCCAGAGTAGCTTCGACCACATAAAGCGCCAAGAGTCGGGTGAGTGGGGAAATAAAACTGGCCCGACTAGCTAATAAAAAGGAAATAGAAATGCTCAAAGCCAAGTTGGAACAAGCGCATTCAGTGATCCGAGACGGTCGGGTGTAGGCTGGTCAGTAGAGGACTATGATTGCAGAGCTACAGGCTCAGGTGGAGATCACTGAAAGTAGGGCGATCGATGTCGAGGGGTTTAAATCCCGAGTGACCCAGATTCAAAGCAAGATCTCTTCTGCACAGCAGAGTTTGCTCACTAAAGTAGGAACAATCCGAGAGGATTGTCTGTTGATGCATCGGGTTTCCGAGAACCTGACTGACAGAGAAAGAGATGCAGGAGCGGCTCAAGTCACCTTTCAGGAGGCGGTAATAGCCATGAATGACAGAGTTTCAGCAGGTTCACTCGGACTCACTCTCCCAGAACAAACTAGAGGTAACATTTTGTTGAAGGATTGGGAGCATAACATTACTCTGGGCAAGGAACAAGCCCAAAAAGTGATCAATTCATTAGAAGAAGCCTTCAATTCTATAAAGGGCGAGCTGTTGGGTATGGACACTGGAGGCGATGCTGAAACTTTAATACAGATGAATGTAGAACAGATCTCGCTCGATCTGAAAGAGAAGGAGGAGAGAGATTTGGAAGATATCTCTCAGATAGACAGGGTGAACATGGCTCGAGTTGATGAGCTTTTGATCCAACCCAGCGTGCAAATAAGTGCCCTCGACATCGTCGATGCACAAATGGAGGACAAGCTATCGTAGTTAGCCCGAGAATGCTACTTCCCCAAGGCCAGCTGTCAAGCGGAACCTTCGCAACTTGTATCTAAATTTGTGGACAGATGTATTGCATACACCGAATCTACATGAAGATGAACACCTGGCACCGAGCGAAGATAGAGAAAGAAAAAGGGAGCGATTGCGTTCCTCCCAGTTGTAACTGAATGTGTGTAACCGTTGAGGGCCTAACTGATCTCTAAAGTTGTATAAATATAGCACAGAGCGAAATAAACAAGGCTGGACCTTTTTGGTGTCGATTGTAATAGAGATTTTGCATTTGAAGAAGTTAATATAAGCAATTTGGAGATTCTCAATTCCGTCCAGACTGTGTTACAAGTTTGTTTGTTTGTATTTCATGTTTCATTTCATTCCATTTGTTTGTAATTGATGTGCTTTGTTATACTTTAGTATGACCACTACTATAACAAAAGAATTTTGGTTTTCTGTATTTGTTTATTGTCTTTCCTCTGCACCAGCTATCAGCGGGTGTAAGACCAATTTGCACTTTCAGAATTCTATGTTTATTCTTTGCTATGTCAATTATTTTCTTACTAATTTCCTCCTCTGTTTATATGTGAGTTTTCTCTTTGATAGGAATCTTGTGTTATATGCAGCTAAATGTTTCTCTTTTATATCACACCTTTATATTAAAATATATCACAGTTACGGGAAAGAGCCTTCAAATTTGCATCCTTATTTTATTCCAAAAAACGTAAAATTCTCTTTATTTCGACCAAATCAAGACAACAATTTAATCTCTTTTTAAATCCTTTCCTAATTTTACTGTTCCTCCGTGACTGTCCCTGCAGCGACACAGCTTAATATCGAACCCGGACTATCCAACCAAACACATATCGCCTTAAATCTTTTTGACATAATCCTTAAAACTACTAATAACTGGGACGAACTTGAGTGTTCATGGGCAGCCATTGAACAAGACATAACTACTCAGGAACAGTTGGAAGCTAGATGACGAGAACGTAGAAATCTGCCTTAGTTCCCTATACCGAAAGGTTGACATTCTTCCCTTACCCATCTTTCACCTACTTTAGGATGCCTTGACACTGTACGTTTAATCCTTAGTACAAACTCAGGAACAACATTGTCCATCCTTACAACACCAAAAGCAAAGCACATAGTAAACCCTCTTCCGAAACAAGTACTAATGTGCCTCTGAAACAATTGAAACAAGATGAAACAAAATAGAATTTAGAAGCCCCAGTTTTAGAGTATGATTTGATTGAAGACCTAAATAAACTTAGGGCTAATATTTCTATTTACGAACTTTTGAAATTCCCTCTTCTTCTGCAGAAAATGCTTCAGAATATTGCAGAAAAATAGTAAAAACAACAAGAAAATTGTAGAAATCGGTTCTAAAACAACTCAAAATATCCCTGCTAAAACAACACCTGGACCTCCAGATAAAAGGGATCTCACTGAAAAAACTATATCAAATGTAGATAAAGTAATTTCAGGGACATCGACTAAAAATCAACAGAATTTTGTTGTTAATACTCACAAAAATGTCCCACCTTTCTTATTAAATTTTGAAAATTTCAATAGAAATGTACATAATTGCATGGTAGATTCTGGTGCATCATCAAATGTGATGCCCTTATCTGTTTTCCAAAAAATCAATGCTGAAGTTCAACCTTCTAATCTTAAAATCATTCAGCTCGATCAAACGAATGTTAAGGTAATTGGTGAACTAAAGAATGTGCTCATTAGGCTATCTTCTAATCCTAAAGTTCACCAGATTATTGACATCATTGTTGTTGACATACCCAAAGTCTATGGTTTATTTTTAGTAGGGATTGGTCCGAGCAACTACATGCGTAATTTGCAATAGATTGGTCTCATTTATGGCTACTGGAGAATGGAAAGCCAAACAAAATTAGGATTAACCGTGAACGTTACCTCAAGCGCACCGTGACAGATTTGAATGATGTTAATGAACCATTTACTACTTCCACTAATTCACTTGAAATGCAGGGAATGAACAACTTCTTCGATAAATTCATGGCCGAAACCTCCCCCATCACCGATCTGGAACAACAGTCGGAGCTCATGACATGTACTCAGTCAACAAATTTATCGAATGTGCCAAACACTGCAGATGAAGATCAGATATGGTCACTTTACTTCGATGGATCCAAATCCAAAGAATGAGCTGGTGTAGGATGTGTACTCATTGACCCGGTAGGTAATAAAACTTTTATCACCTATCGATTAGAGTTTGACTGTACCAACAACATCGCCAAATACAAGGCACTTTTTCAAGGACTCAGAAAAGCTATAGATATGAACATAAAGAACTAAATGGTATTCAGTGATTCAGAACTTGTTGTCAGGGAGGTAAGAAATTCCAAACATTGCCTATCACCGCACCTGAAAAGTTACCAACCTGAGGTATGGAATCTAATGCACAAATTTTTCACATTTAACATCAATTCCATTCCTAGATTAAGCAATTATGAGGCTGATTTATTGGCTAATGTCGCTTCTAAACTTTTGACCGCAGAAGGTCTTTCTCCGAATGCATTTTTGATTGAGTTATTGTTTAGACCATCGATCCCAGACAATGTCACTAATTGGAGAGTGTTTGATGATGATCAACAGATCATCACCTTCTTGCATATGGAGGACACCTTCCAAGGTTCAATTATCGATGAAGGAACTCACGATGAAAATATCCACAATTTCACGGTAATATCAGAGTCGACGTCTCCCGAATCAACATCTGATCTAGTAAACTCTATTCCTAAATCTATGGTAAGACTAGAGAATTTTTATGATTTGCATGATAAATTCAGAAAATTGGTAAATTGTAAAACAAATAGTTCTTCCTTGACTCATGAAAAGGTAAATATAGGGACTAAAGATAATCCACAATATATCAATCTGGGAATGGGATGCTTCGATCAAGACCGGTCCTCTTTTATAAAACTTTTTAGAGCATTCAAGGATGTCTTTGCTTGGACATATGATGATTTGAAAACCTTTGACCCTAATATAATACAACATATCATCCCCATGAAACCCCAGTCTCAATGTTTTCAGCAGAAGTTGAGAAAGATGCGCCCTAAGTTGGAACCAACAGTCAAGAAAGAACTAAATAAATTATTGAATGCAAAGATAATCTTCCTAGTAAGACACACACAATGGGTGTCTAATCTGGTTCCTGTAAGGAAGAAAAGTGGAGAAATTAGACTCTGTGTCAATTTTCATAACTTGAACTGAGCGTCTGACAAAGACAATTATCCTGTTCCTCCGATGGAACAAATTCTTCAGCAGGTATCTAGTTCCGAAAGACTATCACTGCTAGATGGTTTTTTGGGATACAACCAGGTCCTCATGTCTCCCCCACACCAGTCAAAAACCACTTTTTGTACCCCATGGGGTACTTACGCCTACAGGAAGATGCCTTTTGGGCTTATAAATGTTGAGGCCACTTTTCATAGAGAAATGGATATTTATTTTCGTGGTCTCATAAATCAATCCACAATGGTCTATCTTGATGACGTTACTATTTTCTCTAAAAACAAGAAAGATCACTTGTCTCACCTTAGGTATGTCCTAGAATGATTCTGCAAGTACGACATATCTCTCAACCCTAAGAAGTCTATATTTGCAGTGGAACAAAGAAATTTTTTCAGATTCATAGTATCCAGTGATGGGATGATCATCGATCCCGAAAGAACTCAATCCATTACCAAAGTTCCTCCCCCCTCCTCCAAAAAATCTATGCAATCCTTTTTAGGCCAGATCAATTTTGTCAGAAGGTTCGTCCTGAGTTTCGAAGAAATGGTAAGGCCATTGAAAAAATTAATTAAAAAGGATGTTCAATATCATTGGGGACCACACGAAATCAATCTTTTGATTCCATCAAAAAATCCATAGTGGAAGCCCCTTCCTTAATGAGTCCTGATTTCTCACAAGATTTCACTCTTTATACTTTCACCTCTAACCAATATTATTCTTCTTTGTTAACCCAAAATAACATTGAAAGAAATGAAATCCCCATAGCCTTCATGAGCTCATCCTTCAAAGGAGAAGAGCTTAACTACCCAGCTGTACATCAACATGCTTATGCAGTTTTCAAAGCAGTGAAACATTTCCAATCATATCTGTTGAAATCCAGAACTAAAGTCATTGTGCCTTATCCTGCTTTCATAAACTTGTTAGTACAAAAGGAATTGGGTGAAAAACATGCAAACTAGATGACATCGTTACAAGAGTATGACCTCGAAATGACCCCTACACAAATTGTCAGAGGTCAAGGTCTATGCAAACTAGTGGTTGATTCAGTTGAAGAGCGACAAAGCCAAATTAATGTCTTAACTGTAAATCAACGTAGTGAAAATCAGATCTGTTGTACATGAGTTGTTGCTAATTCTTGGTTTAATGATATTAAGTTTTATCTAACACATAGTTCTTCTCCTCACCATCTCGATCCAAAAAAGAGAAGAGCATTAAGACTAAAATCTACACCTTTCCAGCTGGTAAATGACGTATTATTCCGTAAGAATTTTGATAATGTCCTCATGCATTGTTTGGAAAGAGATGAAGCAGAGAAAATATTATTTGAACTACATGCATGTGAAGCTGGTGGGCACTTCAGTGGAGACACCAATACTCACAAGGTATTAAGAGTTGGGTACTATTGGCCCACGTTGTTCAAAGATTCCCATGCATTATGTCGTAAATGCATAATCTACCAAAAGGTTGTTGGATGAGTACAAAAGGAAGCATTCCCTTTGCAACCTGTTTTGGTAGATTAACCTTTTCAGTAGTGGGGTCTTGACATCATAGGGCCAATTAACCCCACTTCCTCACAACAACATAAATACATCATTACAACAACGGATTATTTTACAAGATGGTCCGAGGTTGCACCACTAAAAGTGGTAAACACTAATCAGGTAATATGTTTCCTTAACTCAAACATCATTACTAGATTCAATATTCCCGAGTGTTTGGTCTTCGATAATGCTTCCTACTTTTTATCCCTCAATATGAGTTTTTTTTTCTTTATAAAAAGGGATCAAATTGAAATATTCTACCAGCTATTACCCCCAAGCAAATAACTTAGCAGAATCAACAAACAAAAAACTGATCAAGATCATCAAGAGGAAAGTTTCTGAAAATCACATGAAGTGGCACAACGTGCTTTTTAATGCACTCTGGGATGATAGGGTGACTCCAAAAACCTCTATTAGTAATTCTCCTTTCTTTCTCATCTACGGAAGAGAAGCAATTCTCACTCCTCATGTTCTACTTCCCTCTCCGCAATTATCACGGAAAATTCTGGAAGAGGATTATCCTCCTCTTGAAAGTCAAATTAATGCTTTGTTGAAGCTAGAGGAAGTAAGAGCACAAGAAAAAGAGAGACTGGATCAACATCATCATATTGTGAAAGGTTGGTTTGATTCAAACTTTTCTTCAGATAGAAACTTTGAGGTAGGAGATTTGGTTCTCAAGTGGGATAAACCTCATGAAGGGAAAGGGGAACACACCAAGTTCTAGAACCTATGGTTGGGGCCCTTTGTAATCGCTGAAAAACTAGGTCCTGAATCTTTCTACCTATAGAATTTAGAGGGACAACCAGACACCTTCTCGGTGAATGGACAAGCTCTCAAAAGTTATTTTTCATGATGATTCCAAATCCACCCTTTGTACATATTTTTTCTATTTTGATTTACTTTTGTTTTTCTGGTTTTGGTTATTTTCCTTTTGTTTGTTTTCGTTGTTTTCTGGTTAAACACATGTCTGTGTCACCTTTTAGTTCATGAAGGGAAGCCATAATGCCTCATTATGAAACAATTAAGGTCTTTTCAAAACATCAATGTTCTAAATCACTGAAACATAGATTATCTAAAGAAACTTTATGTTTGAGGTAGGTTTCCTGGTTTCACTTTATAATTATGAGCAGACACGATCATCTTTAAAATTGTTTACGTTGTACTGGATTTTAAAGAAAGAAACTCAAGTGCGCCTTCCTATCCTCGAAAAATTAGTTTCATCAGAAAACTAATTTCAGATCATAATGAATTTTATCAAGCAAAAAATTAAAGGCTGGAAAATGACAAGTGTTCTAAAGACTGAAGTTTTCAGCATCACCCCGCTCTCTTGAATACCTTTAAATTTATATCAGATTGTAAATAATTTCTTGAGAGTTGTGGGAAGTGTTTGTAAACCCATCGAGATACTGAATAGGTCTGCTAGAAGTGGGTAAATGCATGAATGATGCAAAGAAAACTTCATTGGGGTACTGAACAGGCTTGCTGGTAGTGAAGCAATGTTAGGTTCAAGAAAATTATGAGGTATAAATTTTGATATTGGCCTTAAGTATCCTTCATTTTGAATTGAAATTTCTTGGATAGGGTAGAGGCATCAGAGTGGGTTAATTGACATCCCTGCCGAGGCTATGGATGCCTACTAGAAGTAGTGGCCTTGTCAACAGTATCGGAGCCATTGACTTGAACATCGTTGCTCTTGTAGTTAAAATTTGTCACCAGATTTTATTTGAATAGGAAAATATCTGAAGTTGGACTGTGTAATGATTGTTGAGATGCTTGATGTCCTTCAACTATGATTTGATCTATAATAATTCTAAGCAGTCCTGACATGAAATCATCGGTGATGCAGAGATAATAGTTTCTCCCATAAAGTCGCCATTGTTGGAAACCCTACATATTTTGTGCTCTTAAAGTGACAAATGACAATTCTTGTAGCTGCCTATGCCTCATCTTGTAAATATTGCTATTTGAAGGTGACTAGTCGGTTGTAAAAAGGATGTTCTAATTCTTCATTTCATTTTTATTTCACATTTTCATGCTTGATTCATGACTGTAAGCAT
>SNQJ01S0180884.1:0-19341 GCA_010110895.2 Picea sitchensis | reverse complement strand
ATTTCAGCAACATAGATTAGATTAGACTAGTTTTACTTCAGTCCTGCATATACAGTGCGTGTGCTTCGTCAGTCTACGTACCCCGGGTTGACAATTAAATAGTTGGGCAAGTACTATAACGACATATATTTCGCCTAACATAGCCATACTGCTTCCTTGCTTGCATGAGTGGTTGCCATGTATTCTGCTTCTGTAGTTGAGAGTGCCACTACAAAATGTCTTTTTCTCATCCAACTTATTGCTCCTCCAAATAGGTGAAACAGATACCCACTTGTAGATCTTATGCGATCAAGATATCCATACTAGTATGCATCAACAAAACCATGTATGTCCAACACTTTGTCCAATCCAGGTCTTCCTTGGTAGCACACTCCATAACTGGTAGTGCCACGCAAATACTTGAAGACCCTCTTTACTTTTGTCCAATGATCCTTCCCTAGTTTTGACATTTATTGTTGGCATGTTTATAGGCAGAGTGTGCTTGTCATTGATGGAAATAAAAATAGTGACGATGGCATGTTTATAGCCAAGAGAAACAACGATGATGGCATGTTTACAAGAAATAAAAACAACAACGATGTCATGATTACAGGCAAAGTGTGTAATGACGACAAACAAGAAAGAAACAATGATAGCATCGAGAATGATGAGACCATGAGAAATTGTTGTCTACAAGATCATGAGGATGAGCATAGGGCATAGAGTTGGAGTTTTTAGATAGCTAGAGTTTATCATGAAGGCCACAAGGATCATGCGCATGATTCCTTATAATCCATGATTTTGTAGAAGGAATCAAAGCTCAGGAGGAATAGCACAAAGTTGCACGCAGAGCGCAAGTGTGCGCCATGGCCGAGCTTAATTTCATTGCCAAAGCTCAGGAGAGATAGCATTTTTAGAAACATATATGAGTCCCAAAGTCATTAGGACTCACATAAGGATCAAAGTTTGAGGCCTTTGACACTTAGAAATTATTCCAAGTCGGGAGGAAGCATAAGCTCAGGAGGAGGAGCAACAGTGGCCATTGGATCGAACACTGTGAAGAATCTGGAGCGTTAGATCAGAGTCCAGATAGGAGGAATGAGTGCGCAAGAGAGGAATAGATCCCATCCATTGGATCTGAGCATGAAGGATCAACAACCATTAGATCCAGTGGATTTGCAAGGATAATCTCAGGAGGAATACCCAACAACCATTGGATCATTCTGAAGTGGAAGGATAGGATAAGAAAAGAAGAACCCAGGAGAGCATTGACTTCACTAAGTCCGAGTTCGCGAAGAGGAAATATCAACCATTGGATGGTGGAGAGATCTAGACTGTCAATCTGACGCAAGTGCAAGTTTGGAAATCGGAAGAAGGGAGGTGAGCCAACTTTCAACATCACGAAGCGCATAGTCATGAAATGCGAAGAGGATATCTAGATCGTTGGATCATGGGGAGATTGTGGATCGTCAATCTGACACAAGCGCAAGTTTAGGAATCGAAAGAATGGAGGTCCTCTAACCTCCGACATCACGAGTCATGAAATCCTAAAGTGCGAAGAAGGTAATCGTAACTGTTGATTGAGGAATGTCATGAGTCGTCAATCGGGCAAGACTCGAAATGTGAAACTCACGAAATATCAATTCGCGAAGGTGATATATGGATCATTGGATCACTGAGGATCGTGGACCATTGATCATGCATGACAAAGTTCATGAATTCTCGAAACGCGAAGTCCCAAAGTTCTTGGCCCCAAGTCACAGCCAGTGGTCACATCAACGAAAGAGAAGGGAAGGAGCTAGTGTTGGTAGGATCCACTTCGGATTTTGGGAGTTGGGAGAACTGAGGCAACTCATAGCTGAATATCCAATGTATGAAGTCGTGAAGCACCCTTTTGCTTGGCCCTTGGTCATAGCCAAGGTCACATTAGTGGAAAATAAGGGAAGGAGCTAGCATTGCTAGGCTCCATTTCGGAGATCACGAGTTGGGAGAATTGAGGCAAATCATAAGAGAATATCTGATGTGTGAAGCACCTTTTGGATAGGCGTTTGATCACGACTCATGATCATGTGTAAGGAAGGGGCTTAACCAGAAAAGCTAGTGCCCGCTTTGAAGTTTTCTCTGGAAGGGAAAAGGGGCCAAATGGATGAGCACGCAGAGGTTCTCTTTGTAACTGCCAGAATGGACTGATGGTATCTGCCATAGAATTCGAAGAGATTTAGGGTGATCACCAGAGGAGATGAAGAGTCTCGAGATAACTTCTATTGGAATGAAGACTCATCATAGAGACAATTGACAGATGGAAAAGTGTCGAATACTGTAACTATAACAGAAAGGATAAGCTCAATTTTGACAGAGAAGAAGGGTCGCACTACCAGAGAAGGCAAAGAATATAAAGATTAGCTACTGATGAAAAACAGACTCAGTAAACTGCCAAAGAAGAAAAAGAGTTGGGTGGATTATCTCACATAAGACTTGGCATGATAAAAAGATGTAGAACATAGAAGAGACATGCCTCTATATTGATAGTTTTTCATGCGGGTAGAAGGAGGCTATGCAGAGGACCAGAAGAGAATATAAGAGGCGCAACACATAGACCAGAGGCAACAAAGCATGAAATGCAGCATCAAATATGAACAAAGAGGAAGTGGTACGCAGGAGGAGAAAGAGCGCAACATAGAAGCAGAAATATGCATAATTCATAGAGGATAGAAGTTGAAGAAGGTATTGAGCTATAATAGACCAGATCAAAGGCAGAGCAGAGCAATATATTAGAACAGTGATGAGACTGGTAAGCCATTTGATAAATATTGTATCATTGTATTAAATTATTCAAGAAAATATTTATAATCAGGGTGGTAGGGTGGTACTAGGGAGGACAGTTGTCCTCGGAGTTTCAAGTGGGTGCTTGAACACAGGGAGTTGTAGCTTCCATCTGGTTGCAGCCAGAAAAACTAGGGTGGTAGGTTGGTGCAAGGAAGAACTATTGTTCTCTGTTATATAGGTTAGTGCCCGTGTGACTGGAAGTTGGTGCTTCCATCTAGTTGGTGCTAGAACACTCAGGGAGTTGGTGCTTCCTTCTAGTGGGTGCTAGAGAATCAAGAGAGTTGGTTCTCTCAGCAAGTTTTAGCTTGTACAAGTTGGTGCCTATGTGACTGGAAGTTGGTGCTTCCATCTAGTTGGTGCTGGAACACAAAAGGAGTTGGTGCTTCCTTCTAGTGGGTGCTAGAGAAATGAAAGAGTTGATGCTCTTAGCAAGTTGTTTCTTGTAAAATAGAGGTGGTAGCCTCAAAAGGAGTTGGTGCTCATAAGAATGATAATGTACAGAAAATAAAGACTACTTATCATATCAAGAAGAAGAGGTTTTCTCCCTTTATGGGTTTCCTCAGGAATATCTTTCTCTGTGTGTTTCATGTGTGTGATTGATGATGAATACTCTATTTCTTACTTCAGTGAATTATTGTGATCATCGTTGAGTGTTTTGTAATGAGTTTAAAATTGGAATAATTGTTTAAGAACAGTAACAACTGATTCACCCCCCCTCTCAGTTGTCCAACAATTGGTATCAGATCCAGTTCCCTTTATTTAAGGGTAGATCCTATAGCTTAAACATGACTAGCCATGAAGAAACTTCAACCAACAAGGCATGTCTATTCAATGGAACAAACTTTGCCTTCTCGAAAGGTAGGATGAGAACCTACATAATGGCTTTATGTGTAGATGTCTGGGATGTGGTAGAGACTGGTTATGTAAATCCAGTTGTACTAGTTTCTAAGAATGACAGGCTAGAATTCAACTTCAACTCTAAGGATATGAATGCTATTCTGAGTGGGCTTGCAGAAGTAGAATTTGTAAAAGTTATGCACTTAGAATCTGCCAAAGAAATGTGGGACAAACGCATTAGCAGTTATGAAGGTGAAGAGAAGTACAAATACAAGAGATTTGGTAAAAAGAAAAGTTTATGTGTAAACAATGATGACTCTTCAGGAGAAACATATAATGACTCTTCTTGTGAAGATAAGTTTATTGACTTTATGCTTATGGCCAAAGAGGATTATGATAATAAAATCACAAGAAGTGATGTTAATGGTGAAGAAACTGTGGTTGTCTTGGAAGGAGAACTGATTAGTGCTTTAGAAGAGATTGGCAGACTCAGACTTAAGAAAAGGAAACAAAAACAATTGTTGATGCAGTTCAAAAATAATGGTAAAGAACCAAGTGAATATTTTGTTTTGTTAAAAGTAGAATTAGAAGAAGAAAAGAAAATAGAAGATATTCTAAGACAACAATTAGCATAGAAGAAGGTGAGATGTAAAGCTCTGGAAGAAGAAGTAGTGAAAACTAGAAAAGAGTTGGAGAAGTTTCAAGCCTTGTATCACCAGAATCTGTCAAGTGTCAAAGCCTCAAAGGATTAGCCACCATTCTGAATCAACAAAGGAATCCAAAGTTGAAAATTGGTTTGGGTTATGAAGAGGGATATAGTAGTGGTCAACCAAGCAACAAAGAATCCATCAAGTTTGTCAAATCTACAACCAATAACAACAACAAACCTGTAGAGACAAAGGAAGATAATCAACCACCTAATAAGAGTAAAGAAAAAGTTTCTAGAACTAAATCTGTAGAAAAAAGAAATAATACACCCTCTTCTCAAGGAAATCATTAGCATGGAAGAAATCGACATGCTCAAAGAAGACAACCATTTTCCAGGTACAAACATTTTTTCTATGGATATTGTTTCGATTGTTCTAACTTTGGCCACAAAGATGTAAATTGTTCCTTAAGATTTAGACATGAGCAATCAAGACACCCAAGGAATAAATATTTTCCACAACAAAGAATGAGACATCCAAGTAACAAACAACCACAGATTGCAAATTGTCAAATTAAGTTTAGATACATGCAACTAAGGAGGTCAAGAAATAATAAACAACCAATGAGTAGACAACATTGCAAAAATCACTTTGACCTATTGAACAATGATATCGAATTCTATAACTTTCATAAATTTGGACACAAAGCTGCAAACTACCATCTGAAGAATTACAAAGCAGATCCAAGGATAAAACCCTTAGCTAAAAATGTCAGCACATGGAAAAAGAAAGATAGTGAAAAATGTGTTGAGTACTTTCATCTCAAAAACAAAAAGACCCATGGTATATAGACAGTGGATGTTCCAAACACANATTGTTCTAACTTTGGCCACAAAGATGTAAATTGTTCCTTAAGATTTAGACATGAGCAATCAAGACACCCAAGGAATAAATATTTTCCACAACAAAGAATGAGACATCCAAGTAACAAACAACCACAGATTGCAAATTGTCAAATTAAGTTTAGATACATGCAACTAAGGAGGTCAAGAAATAATAAACAACCAATGAGTAGACAACATTGCAAAAATCACTTTGACCTATTGAACAATGATATCGAATTCTATAACTTTCATAAATTTGGACACAAAGCTGCAAACTACCATCTGAAGAATTACAAAGCAGATCCAAGGATAAAACCCTTAGCTAAAAATGTCAGCACATGGAAAAAGAAAGATAGTGAAAAATGTGTTGAGTACTTTCATCTCAAAAACAAAAAGACCCATGGTATATAGACAGTGGATGTTCCAAACACAAGACTGAAGACAAGGATAAGTATTTGTCTATAAGTAAAAGAAAAACAGGAAATGTGACCTTTGGAAATGATGAACTAGGTAAAATCAAGGGTAAAAGGATGGTGAGTTTTAGTAATGGCAAAGGAGATGCCTAGGACGTTATGCTTGTAGATGGGCTGAAACATGATTTGCTCGGTGTAATTCAAATGTGTGACAGAGGCTGTGAAGAGGTGTTCACGTCCAAATATTGTAAGGTAAAGAATGTAAACTCAGGACAATTGGTGGCTAAAGGCATAAAGACAGATAATAATGCATGTGTGTTGAAAGAAGATAGAGAAGAGTGTCATCTAAGAAAACATGATGAAAGCTGGTTATGGCATAGGAGACTTGGACATCTAAAATTTGACCACTTAATAAAGCTCAAAAATATTGAGGTAGTAAAAGATCTTCCAAAATTATCAAATCCACAAGATTCTATATATAAACCCTGCCAAGTAGGAAAACCAACCAGGACATGGTTTAAATCCAAAGAGCTCTACATCAACAAAGAAACCACTCCAATTAGTTCATATGGATTTATGTGGACCATCAATACAGGAAGGCACAGGGAAGGAAAACTACTTCATGTTGATCATTGATGATTACTCCAGACTCACTCGGGTTTCTTTTCTCAAAGAAAAAAAAACTGAAGCATTTGAGAAATTTAAAATATTTAAAGCTTTAATTGAGAGTCAAACAGGAAACAAGTTAAAGGCAGTAATATTAGACAGAGGAGGAGAATTTATGTCAAGTGATTTCAAGGAATTCTATGATAAACATGGGATCATGAGAGAATACACAATCCCAGAAACTCCACAACAAAATGGAGTAGTTGAGAGGTAAGTATGATGACAGGGATGATGAAGGCATCTTCTTAGGATATGCTACCAATGGTAAAAGATATAGATGCTTTAATAAAAGATAGTATAAATTAGTTGATTGCATTGATTTAAAGGTTAATGAAGGAGTACCAATAAGAGAGGTGAGCAATATTGAGTCTACTACAGAGGACACAACTGAAGCTGAAGATGAACAAGTCCAAGAATCCAATATTTCATTGCAAGACCAAGCTCATCCCCATAAAATACCATTTTCTGAGAGAGCAGGTCACCAATAATATTGTTCAAGCTCATTACATTCCAACCACATAACAAATTGTAGACATCTTTACTAAACCCCTAGCCAAAACACCATTTGAATATCTCCATCAGAAGTTGGGTGTCATCTCTTCTCTCACCTAAGAGAGTCCATCCTATCAGGGGGAGTTTGTGTTGGTTGAATATCTAATACCTCCAAAAGGTAATGCAACAGCTCAAGGGGAGCATGTTTTCTTTGATACTGATGTCAAAGGGGGAGAAAAGGTGTGCTTTGGATGCTACAGTTGGAGGTCTAAGTAGAACAATACAGTCTTTCAGGGTTTCCATCAATGCCAAAGGGAGAGATTGTTGGCATGTTTAAAGGCAGAGTGTGCTTGTCATTGATGGCAAGAACAACGGTGACGATGGCATGTTTACAGGAAAGAACAACAATTATGATGGCATGTTTACATGCAAGAAAAACATCAACGATGGCATTATTACAGGCAGAGTGTGCAATGGCGACAAACAGGAAAGCAACAATGATAGTATCGGGAATGATGAGACCATGAGAAATTGTTGTCTACGAGCTCAGGAGGACGAGCATAGGGCACAGAGTTAGAGTTTCCAGATGAGAACAGGGCACAATGTTGCAGTTTCTGGATAGCCAGAGGTTATCATGAAGGCCACAAGGAGCATGCACACGATTCCTTAGAATCCGTGAGTTTGCAGAAGGAATCAAAGCTCAAGAGGAATAACACAGAGTTGCACGCAGAGCGCAAGTGTGCACTAGGGTCGTGATTAACTTCAGTGCCAAAGATCAGAAGAGATAGTGTTTTCATAAATGTAGATGAGTCCCAAAGTCATCAGGACTCATAGAAGGATCAAAGGTCAAGGCCTTTGACACTTAGAATTTTTTCCAAGTCGGGAGGAAGCATAAGCTCAGGAGGAGGAGCGACAATGGTCATTGGATAGAACACTGTGAAGAATATGGATCGTTAGATCAGAGTCCAGACATGAGGAATGAGTGCGCAAGAGAGGAACATATACCATCCATTGGATCTGAGTGCGAAGGACCACAACCGTTAGATCCAGTGGATTTTCAAGGAGGATAAGCTCAGGAAGAATACCCAACAACCGTTGGATCATTCTGAAGTGGAAGGATAGGATAAGCAAAGAAGAACATAGGAGAGCATTCACTTCACGAAGTCTAAGTTCGCGAAGAGGAGATATCAACCGTTGGATCATAGAGATATCTAGACCGTTGATCTGACGCAAGCACAAGTTAAGGAATCAGAAGAAGGGAGGTGAGCCAAATTTCAACATCACTAAACATGTAGTCGTGAAACGTGAAGAGGAGATCTTGACCGTTGGATCACGGGGATATTGTGGACCGTCAATCTGACGCAAGTGCAAGTTCAGGAATCAGAAGAAGGGAGGTTCTCTAACCTCTGACATCGCAAGTGGAAAAATCTCGAAGTGCGAAGAAGGTGATCGCAGTTGTTGATTGAGGAATGTCTTGAGCTATCGATCGGACAAGACTCGGAATGTGAAACTCATGAAATCTCGATTCGCGAAGGTGAGATTTGGACCATCATATCACTGAGGATCATGGACTTTTGATCAAGAAAGACGAATTTCACGAGTTCGTGAAACACAAAGTCCCAAAGTGTTTGGCCCTAAGTCACAGCCAGTGGTCACATCAGGGGAAGAGAAGGGAAGGAGATAGAGTTGCTAGGCTCCACTTTGGATTTCGGGAGTTAGGAGAATCGAGGCAAATCACAGTTGAATATCCAATGTGTGAAGTTGTGAAGCACCCTTTAGCTTGGCCCCTGGTCACAGCCAAGGTTACATCAGCGAAAAATAAGGGAAGGAGCTAGTGTTGCTAGGCTCCACTTCAGAGATCATGAGTTAGGAGAATCGAGGAAAATCACAGCAGAATATCCAATGCACGAAGTTGCGAAGAACCTTTTGGATAGGCATCTAATCATAGCTCGTGGTCACGTGAAAGGGAGGGGCTTAACCAGAAAATCTAGCACCCATTGTGAAGTTTTCTTAGGAAGGGAAAAGGCGCCAAAGGGATGAGCACGTGGAGGTTCTCTCTATAAATTCTAGAACATACTGATAGTATCTACCAGAGAATTTGAAGAGCTTCAGGGTGATCACTAGAAGAGATGAAGAGTCTCAAGATAATTTCCAGTGGAATGAAGATTCATCATAGAGAGAATTGATAGATGGAAAAGTGTCGAAGACTGTAACTGTAACAGAAAGGATAAGCTCAACTGTGACAGAGAAGATGAAGGGTCGCATTGCTAGAGAAGGAAAATAATCTCAGGATAAGTTATTGATGATGAACAAACTCAGTATAACCACCAAAGAAGATGAAGAGTTGGGTGGATTATTTGGCAGAGGAATTGGCGTGATAAAAATATGCAGAACAAAGAAGAGACAGGACCCTATCCTGATAGTTTTGCATGAGGTTAGAAGGAAGTTGTGCAGAGGACCAGAAGAGCATATAAGAGGAGCAACACATAGATCAGAGGCAACAGAGCATGAAATGCAGCAGAAAATCTGAGCAAAGAGGCAGTGGTATGTAGGAGGAGAAAGAGAACAACATAGAAGAAGAAATATACATAAGTCGCATAGGGTAGAATATGAAGAAGGTATTGAGATGTAACAGATCAGATCAGAGGCAGAGTGAAACAATGATGAGACCGGTAAGCCATTTGATAAATATTGTATCGCTGTATTAAATTATTCAAGAAAATATTTATAATCAGGGTGGTAGGGTGGTGCTAGGGAGGATAGTTTTCCTCAGAGTTTCAAGTGGGTGCTTGAACACAGGGAGTTGTAGCTTCCATCTGGTTGTAGCCAGAAAAAATAGGGTGGTAGGGTGGTGCAAGGTAGAACTGTTGTTCTCTATTATACAAGTTGGCTCCTCTATGACTGGAAGCTGGTGCTTCCATCTAGTTGGTGATGGAACACTCAGGGAGTTGGTTATTCCTTCTAGTGGGTGATAGAGAATCAAGAGAGTTGGTTCTCTTAGCAAGTTGCAGCTTGTACAGGTTGATGCATGTGTGACTGGAAGTTGGTGCTTCCATCCAGTTGGTGTTGGAACACAAAGGGAGTTGGTGCTTCCTTATAGTGGGTGCTAGAGAAACCAGTGAGTTGGTGCTCTCAGCAAGTTGCTTCTTGTAAAATAGAGGTGGTATCCTTAAAATGAGTTGGTGCTCATAAGAATGATAATGTACAGAAAATAAAGACTACTTATCATATCAAGAAGAAGAGGTTTTATCCCTTTATGGGTTTCCTCAGGAATATATGTCTCTGTGTGATTCATGTGTGTGATTGATGGTGAATACTCCATTGCTTACTTCACTGAATTATTGTGATTATCATTGAGTGTTTTGTAATGAGTTTAAAATGGGCATAATTGTTTAAGAATAGTAACAACTGATTCACCCCCCCCCCTCTTAGTTGTCCAACATTTACCTACTCAAAACTCCCATTGCATGTGCAATGTCCGGTGTAGTATAGACCATTGCATACATCAAACTGCCAACTACACTAGCATACAGACCATGGAACATGTCCTCTTGTTCTTCCTATGTCTTGGGACACTGATCTGGAGATAAATTTACACCTATAGGAATAGGAAACTTGACTAGTTTACTTCCATGCATATTATACCTCTACAATATCATCTCAACATATTTTCTTTGATTCAACCAGAGTTTCTTGTTTGCACAATCTCTTTTAATCTCCATTCCCAGAATGAAGTTAGGGACACTTAGATCCTTCATGTCAAATTTGGAGGATAGCTTCAATTTCACCTCCTTTATAACATTCATGTTATTTCCTACCAGCAACATGTCATCAACATACAACACTACATAAATGAAGTGATTACCAACCTACTTGGAATATACACAATGATCAACCCTGCTTCTCACAAATCCCAATCCAAGGATGTATGTGTCAAACTTTTGGTACCACATCCTAGGTTATTTCTTCAGACCATATAGCGACTTCTTTAGCTTACAGACCATATGTTTATTTCCCGTCACTACAAAGCCTTATGGCTGCTTCATGTAGATTTATTCTTCCAGATCCCCATGTAAGAATGTTGTCTTCACATCCAATTGTTCCACTTCAAGATCAAAACCAACAACAATAGATAAAATAAATATAATAGAAGTTAACTTGGTGACAGGACAAAACATCTCACCAAATTCAATTCCCTCTACCTGGGAATAACCTTTTGCTACTAACTGAGCTTTGTATTTCTCCACTTTTCCTTCTACATTAAACTTCTTCTTAAACAACCATTTTATACCAACAAATTTTCTTCCAGCTGGCAATTCAAATAGTTCACATGCCTCATTCTTATCCAAGGCATCCATTTCTTCAACCATGGCCTTCTTCCAAAGTTTACTATCCTCTGAATTCACTAATTCCCTGACAATTCTGGGATCATCATCAGTAATAGATAAAGATAAATTAGAACAAAAATCAGCTGGACTATACCTGTATGGTTTCCTTCTTCCCCTCACCGATCTCCTCAATATTTGGGTATGAGGTTATTCTTCTTCTGCTTCATCTTCTTCAGTTGATTCAGATTTTGCATCATCCAACTCAAAATCTATTTTCTCGGGTTCTTCTTACCTTGGTAGGAATTCCTGTTTGGAAACATCTTTCACCTCTCTAAAAACAACATCCCGACTATAAATAGTCTTCTTAGTTTCTGGGTTCCAAATCTTATAACCTTTCACACCATATTTATAACCCATAAATATACACTTTTCAACTTTATTATCCATCTTACTCCTATTTTCCTTTGGAACATGTACATAAGAAGAAAAATCAAACACTTTAAGATGTTCAAGAGAGGGTTTCTTACCAGTCCATACCTCGTGTAGATTATTATCATCCAGTGATGATCAGGGTGATCGATTGACCAGGTAACATGTTGTAACCACTGCCTCTGCCCATAATTCTTGTCCTAACTCGACACTACTAAGAATTTTCCTTTCTTTTTCCATCAGTGTCTTGTTCATCCTTTCAGAAACTCCATTCTATTGAGGTGTGTATGGAGTAGTCTTCTGCCTTGCTATACCACACTTCTTACAGAATTCTTCGAATTCATTTCCACAGAATTCTCCACCATTATCTGTCCTCAATACCTTTATTTTCTTCTCTGTTTGATTTTCTACCAGAGCCTTAAACTCTTTAAATTTATCAAATACCTCATATTTATTTCTAAGAAAATAAATCCATGTGTTCCTTGAGAAATCATCTATGAATGAAACATAATAAACAAATTTACCTAGTTATGGAACATGCACAGGTCCAAACACATCACTGTGTATCAAATCTAAGATCCCCTTTGCTCTTGTAGCACTAGATGGGAATCTTTTTCGATTATATTTACCATATATGAAATGTTCACATAAATCAAAATCCAGAGTGAAATTAGACATACCTTCAACCATACCTTTACCATGTAGTGTTTGAAGGCCCTTTATTCAAATATTCCCCAGTCTTTGATGCCACAACATGGTCTTATTTATAGGGACATTATTGGTCTTGGCTTCTTTATTTCTCTGCTCAGGGAAAATAGAACTGTTACACCCATTAGTATAAGTGCTTCCCAACAACATATAAAAATTTCCACACTGAACTCCCATAATCAACACCATTTCTCCTCGTACCATCTTGCAAGTGCTCTTTCCCAATACAGTATCCAATCCTGCATCATACAACTTGCTTATGGATATTAGGCTCCTGACTAGTTTTAGAATGTGCAGAACCACAAGGAGAGTTCTAATCCTTCCATATTTTATCAAAAACTTAACCCTTCCATGTCCCATGATTTTGGTTGTCGATTCATCTCCTAGGAATACATCACCACCATCGTATTTTTCATATTCATAGAACCACTCCCTATGAGGATTCATATAATATGATGTACCTTAGTCAATCAACCATACACCATGGTATGCATGTGTACCTGTAGATGCTAGTTAAACATCACCTCCTTCTTCAGTGGAGGTTTTCTTCTCTGTGGAAGAGATATTATTAGATCCCTTTGGTTTATCAACCTTCTTATACTTGCAATCTTTATTATAATGCCTTGTTTTACCACACTTCCAACATTTCCTCAAAGATTTTCCTGGAGACCTAGATCTACCTATAGATTCAGATCTCCTGCCCAAAGACTTACCAGGATTCCTTCCTTGGGTACGTCCTCTTACAAATAAAGCATCTATGCTCTGACTATCCATGCTTTTTAGCCTCATCTCTTCAGATAACAAGGATGAAACTACATCCTCATACTTCAATGTAGATTGAGTGGTACTACCCATTGCTACAACCAAATTATCCCAAGATTCTAGAAAAGAACATAACAAAGTAATACACTTATCTTCTTCTGCAATCATAATGTTAACATAGACAAGTTGACTTACAAGAGTATTAAAGGAATTTAGATGTTCTATCATAGAATCTCCATGATACAACTTCTTTCGAAGAAACAACTTGTTTACCTGGGACTTTGATTGATACAAATTCCCTAAATTATCCAATAGTTCCTTGGCTATAGATTCTCCCGAGACAGTCAACAACACCGAATCTTCTAGGCAGAGTTGAATAATACTCATTGCTCTTCTATCCAACTTATCCCAATCTTCCTTCAACATACTAGTAGGTTGTGTACTAGTAGTTTGTGTAATAGTAGGTTGTGTACCAGTAGACTATGTGCCAGTATATTGCGTACCAGTAGGTTGTGTACCAAGATCCACAATGATCCATTGTTCTTTATATACAAGACGATCCTCCATCTTGAGCTTCCATAGCTCAAATTTTTTATTGTTGAACTTCTCTATCTTGATTCTAAAAGAGTTCGCCATTCCTTTTTCTACACTCGAATCACCACTACAAAATCTCCCACTAAACCCAGGTTTATCACAGACCCTATAAACTTGATCTATCAAGACCGATCCAAAACCTCAAAAACAAAGGTGTTCCCCTGAAGCCAAACACAAGCTGTAATACCACATGTACATTTTAAACCTGTGAAGCAAAGCAGTGCATATAGATTCTTAAGCAAAACATAAATTAATCAATGGCTCATACACATAGTACAAAGAGATTTATGCTGGAAAACCACTTTCAAGAAAACCACCAATGAAAACAACAACAAACACTTGCTAATATAGTGCAACTCACCCAGGATTTCACTCTTCAGTCCATAAAAACCTGGCTATTCAATTTCCATCTCCAAAATGCTCCAAAAATGCTCTAGCATGCTCCATAATTCACCTATCCTTGTTGTTATAGCTCCTAATCTCTTCTCCCCTCTTATCTACCTGTTGTTCCTGTAAAAACTCGATGTCTAAAATTTTTTTTTACTACCCATACATATTTTCTCTCTTTTCCCAAGAAAATTGACGACTCTCTCTGCCTAATGTTGATTGTACTTCAGCCCCATGCTCTCCAAAAAATATGGGATGTGACTCTCACACCCACCCTTTGATAGGTATTCAATGATTGGTCTCTCATTGTTACACATTATTTTGGTCATATTAATGATCCATTGACAAACATGTGTTCGTGTTCCCAAAAGAGCCTATGTTCATGAGAAAGGTGATTGGATTTCGCTTCCAAAAAACCTTATTAAGGAGGTTCATCACATGTTGCACCATAAGCATGGTGCGATGATGTATGGTCGTCGCAAGATGCCCTAAAATGGGTTTGCGATGTCTCTGCGGGCTGTTCTATAGCTGGGGTACGACGATGCCAAAAGGCTAGGAAAAGGTCAAACTTCATGAAAGTTCTAGAAGGGGATCTTCTACAATATGAGGTGGCATACTTATGGTTGGGATCATCCTACTCACATCTCTGATTTGGTGGGATCGTCCTAATCTCTTTAACCATCTCTCTTTCCCCTATATAAGAGGGATTTCTCATGGAAAAGGCTAAAGTTGATTCAAGCAAGATTATTATTGAATAGGCTAAGAATTGAATGAGGAATTATACTTCAGTTCATACTTGAGGGCTTCTTTTCAGTTCATCAAGTCATTGTGGATATTCTTCATTCAAGGTTGGAGCAAGTGTGTGTGTTGGAGCAAAGGGTCATCGGAAGGGGACCTTGCAACATCAAGGATTTGGTTGTAATCTCCACTTTCATTATTATATAATACAGTGATATGTTTCTTTCCCATAAAATTCATCTCATTTTATTGTATGATTCCTTGATCACATATATAGGTTCTCTTTGAGTATGCTATATTGCTTTCACTTTGGTTGGCTTGTGTTTTCTTGTAGATATGATACCACAGGAGCACTGGAGTGGAGCTAGGACGTGACAACGAGAGGAAGAGATATTTAAATGGCATGTTTCTCATCTCTAGTTTGATAGTAAATTCAATAATTAGAGCTTAGGGAAAGCGTCATGTAATGTTTTGTTTTGTTCTAGATCTAGGTGGATCTAGGGAGATATGTTTATGTCTTCATTTACCGATAAGTTCCATAAAAAAATTGGTGACCGTACTAGGGAACAATTTTTTTTCCTAGTTTGTCTTGCTCTCTTGCTTTGATTGCCTAGGTTCTATTTCCTTAGTCACTGGGAGATCCAGATGAACTCTTTGACTGTTTAAATTCAATAGAAACCTTCATGATTTTTTATCTTTTCCATTTTTTGTTTGATTGTCGCACCCTGCTTTGAGGGATAGTGCGACAACTTAGGATCGACACAATTTACCTATTAGATACAGTGCAACATCGTCGCACTGTAATGTTCTCTAGCCCACGATGATTTAGGATTGTCACTCTGTGTTAGTCTTCCAACCTGCGACGATTGTGGAAAATTTTATTTTTTGGTGGTTTTCCTTGCCCAGATCTTGGATTTGGTTTTGAGATGAATTTTTGGGTTTGATTATAGTCTGATCACAGTCTGCTTGACAGCTTTGAATATGATTTTAGCCATCTTTGCCTTATTTTTTCTTTGTTTTCTTTTGAAAGATTTGGTCTCTTTCTTTGAGTGTCTTTCAATTACAAAGTTTTTTTTTTTGTTTTTTTGTTTAGAATTGTTTATTGAAAGAACACTTCTTTTTTCCTAAATAGTTTGTGTTAAAAGAGAAAAATTGTTTGGATTGTTTTGTTTTATAGATATTTTCTATTTCTTTTAGCTATCTTTTAAAAAAAAATGTAAATTTCTTTCTTTGCATTAGGTTGGGGGCATCCTTGCATTTGAAGTAGCAAAATTGCATGATTTTTGGCATTTTTGGGGGGGGCAAGAATCGTGTATTGGTGTACGGTCTCTTTTGCTCATTTCTTGAGAATCTTGATATTGATGAGTTTAATAAAATTTTGGGACATTGTGCATCTGGGAATGATAAACGTTTTCTCTTTCTCGTAATATAGCTTTCATCGAAGTAAAATATTTGCATTCTCATTTATTTGCATTGTTTAGAGTCGGTCAAAACATCCTTTAGTCCACGCCATCTTCCTTTTGAGTAACAATAGCCTTAAAAATAAAGCACTTATAAAAATTGATTAGACATTTTTATATTTTCTGGTAGCAAACCTACATTAGCTTAAGGTGTAGGGCTTTGGAATAGGTTGAAAGGATAACTTTCCAAAGATATCAAACAAATATAGAATCTTGTGCTAGGGAGCGGTGACCTACACTTATTACATTTTGTCCTAGGAAGCCCTTCTCACACAAGGGTCAATCATGAGGTCTCATTAGGACTAGCAGAGTTACTCACCCTACTTTTTCAGTCTTGGTGTAGATATTGCGCGTATTATGGGGGTTGCTTGAAAGTATACCCACAATTATGAGTGGAAGCCTTTCGAGTTGATTTCGGGATAGATACTCTGCCTTTGTGCATGGATCGGACTGTTGTTGGCCCTTGACATAGTTTTGTAGAACTTGGGTCATGTTTGACTGATTATGGGACTTCGACAGGCTGGTCAAAGGCAGAGCACAAGGCAAAGCAGAGTTCGTGGAATCTAGACCCCTTTTTAGGGATTTTTGGGTCTTTGGGTTTATGTAACGGGTATGGGATGTCGACCCATGGGTTTTACCCATGTTTAGGCCCATTTTGTAATATATAAATAAGTAGCTAGGTGATTTAATAAGTGGAAATCCTGGCTACATGTGAATAGTTGTGGATGCTTTGTGCTTATTGTGTTGATACTTGCAGAGATAAGTGTGTTACACATTATTTTTCATCATCTCTATGACCATTAATGATGTAAACCTATCTGTAGTCTTCAGAGGGGTCAGTGGCCTAAGTTCCTGAAGAAAGAAGGGAGAAGACCTTTTCCTGAGAAAATAAGTTGCATTTTCCTTTGTAAAAACCCTATTAAAGAGGACGTTTGCAAGTTGCTATATAGGTAGGGTGCGAGAATGCCTAATTCTCGTAGGCTGCACCATAGCTAGGTTGTGAGAGGTTCACAGGTTGCTCTATAGGTAGGGTGCGAGAATGTTCATACATGGGAAAAACGAGCATCTTCTCGATGCTTCTAGAAGGAGAAACTTCCATGGTGAGGTGTCATTTGAATGGTTTGGATATTACTCGCTTTCATGATTTAGTGGGATCATCCTAACATCCTCACCTTATCCTCTTCAGCTTATAAAAGGAGAGGAGCTCTCATGGAGAAAGTTAGTTGTTTCTGGCTTGGGATTGTTAGCTTGGTTAGAGTGGCTTTGAGATTTGCTTTGTCAAGATAGATTGTGAGTAGCTATCAGATACATGGTCTCAGAATCCTTGGAGAAAGAAGTGTGTGGGGAATGAAGGACAGTTGGAAGGGACCTTACGACATCAAGGCCATGGCTGTAATCTCTCTTTCACATTTAATATGATACAGTAATATGATTCTTTCCTATAAAGCTTGATGTGTTTTATTGTATGATTCCTTGATCACATACATAAGTTTATATTGAATTTATGCTATTACTATCACTTTGGTTGGTTGCGTTCTTTTGCAGGATCATCATTGTATGAGTGTTGGAACAGAGCTAGGATGGTGATAGCAAGAGGAAGTGATGTTTAAGTGGTATGTCACCTATCCCTCTTTAGTTAGTAAATTCAATATTGAAAACTTAAGGAAAGCGTCATGTTTTGGTGTGTTTTGTTCTAGATATAGGTGGATCTAGGGAGATCAGTTAGTGTCCACACCTATTGATTTATCCAATAACAAAATTGGTGACCATACTGGGGAACATATTGTTTCCTAGTTAGTCTAGTCTCCCTTGCCTTGATTGCCTGTTTTCTGGTTTCTGAGTCTGTGGGAGATCCATCCAGACTCTCTGGATCTAAAAGTTCACTTAGACTCTTTATCCTTTTTCCAAATTCCTTTTGATTATAGAAAATCCCGCGCTTCACCTGTATATAGCTCGCAAAAGCCCTTGATTTCCGCACCCTACTGTTCAGTCCAACGCGACCTTCTCGCACCCTACATGTGTCTGGACTGTGAACATGCATGATTTCCGCACTACACTTCACTACTAGGCTACAAACGTGTTTGTAAACTTTTTTGGATTGGGTCTTGTCATATTTTGATGTCCAGTTTTTCTTTGATCAGTTGGATTGAGCTTTTGGAACCTATATTGATCTGTTTACAGTCTACTTGACATTCTTTGAGTTGATTTTATCCATCTTTGCTTTGTTTGGTTTTGAAGGATTAGTCTCTTTCTTTGAGTGTCTTTCAATAACAAAGCGTGTGTTTTCTTTAGAATTGTTTACGGAAAGATCAGATTTCTTCTGAATAGTTCACTTTAAAAGAAAACTTTTAGTTTGGGTTTCTTTGTTTTAAGAAAGTTCATTATTTCTTTTAGTGAAAATTTTGAAACAAAAAGATTTAATTTCTTTCTTTATATTAGATTAGGGGCATCCTTGCATTTGGAGTAGCGAAATTGCATGATTCTTGGCATTGTTTGGTCTTAAATTCTAAAAAAAATCCCCCCTCATGGTCGGGGGGGGCATGAATCGTGCATTGGTGTACAGTCTCTTTTTCTGATTTCTTGAGAATATTTATATTGATGAGTTTAATAAATTTTGGGACATCATGCATATGGGAATGATAAATGTTTTCTCCTTCTCGTAGCATAGCTTTCATCGAAATGAAAATATTGCATCTTCATCTCTTTGCATAATTTTCGAGTCGGTCAAAACACCATATTGTCCACACCATTTTCCTCTTGAGTAACAATAGCCATAAAATAAAGCGCTTATAAAAATTGATTAGGCATTTTTATATTTTCTGGTAGAAAACCTACATTAGATTAGTCGTAGGGCTTTGAAATAGGTGTGAAAGATAACTTTCCAAATCTGCAAACAAATATAGTATCTTGTGATAGGGAGAGTTAAATCCACTTACTTCATTTTGTCCTGGGAAGTCCTTCAAACGCAAGGGTCAATCAGGAGGTCGCATTGAGACTGACAGAGTTACTCACCTTGCTTTGTCGGTCTTGGTGTAGAGATTGCACATATTATGGGGGTCGCTTGAAGGTATACCCACAATGATGAGTGGAAGCCTTTCAAGTTGATTTCGGGCTAGATACCTTGCCCTTGTGCGTGGATCGGACTGTCGACTGTTTCCCCAGGCATCACTGTAGTGATTGGTAACCTTAGT
>SNQJ01S0180883.1:0-15241 GCA_010110895.2 Picea sitchensis | reverse complement strand
GAGGCCTAGACTCATATACATCATGAAATTTCCATAAATAAGGTTGGCCCAAAAGAACATTACAAACTTCGAGAGGAGCAACATCACACAATACCTCATCTTTGAAGGACTTGATGTCGTACGACAGGCGACACTGTTGGCTGATGCAGAGATCACTTCCTTGGTGGAGCCATCCAATGGTGTAGGGATGTGGGTATGACATTGTAGGCAGGGCTAGCCATTTGATGACCTCTGTTGAGATGAGGTTATTATACCTATCGCTATCAACGATGAAGTGCATTGGGGTGCCTTTCACCCACATCTATGAAAGAAAGAGGCGCTCGCCCTCCTCTGGCTCGTCTAGTTCACCATGATGGATCTTGGTGGTAGCAACGGTGGCATTGGGTTCCGTGTCAATGATATGTCTCCCTCTTTTTGGTTCTGACTCAGCGAGGGAACCCGCATCTGGTTCAGAGGCTTTCACCTCAGCCACCAACAACTTTTTTAAGAAGAAATCAATAGTGTTATGCCACATGCTCTTATGGAAGTTGCACCACTTCCCGATATATTTCTTTGTCTTTCCAGTGTCCTTCTTTGCCTGCGGCTTAGACTGGTTTTCCTGAGGCTATCCATATTTTCTTTGTCCTTTGTTCTATGGGTTGGGGCTTCCCTTATTTTGCTATGGGGGGTTCCCAGGCCCAAATTGCCGCGTCTTTTGTTTAAGATTTTGCTTGATTTTGACAACATATCGATAGGTCGCGCCCAAGGACAAGATGTCCAAAAACTCCATTTCGGCCTGGATGTATCTATGCAAACTACCATGATACTTGAGCACTAGATGTCCCTCAGAATCTTTGATACCTAGCTTGGTGTGCAAGCTATGGAAGATATTTGTGAACTCTGGCACTGCTTGGTCTCTTTCCTGTCGCAGTGTGGTCCATTTTGTATACAGGTTGTCATAACTTCCAACAAGGTAGTATTGTTCCTTAATAGAAACCCTGAAGGACTCCCGGGTGACCACGATTGTAAATAATGAGGGTTCTTTTGTTTCCTTTTGCTCATAGAAATTTTACCACCAATATTTGACATGGGGAACGACTTTGAGGAGCACAAAAGTAATATTTTCTCTCTTCGAAAAGTTATGGACAAAAAATACTCTTCTAGTATATTCAACCATTTGTCTACAACATCTACATCTATATGACCTTCAAATATAGGAATATCAAAGTTGACTTGTACCTTGAAGGGGGGCGGTGCCTCCACTCGAGAAAGATGTGTCTCTTGTTGGTAGTCACCGAAGGATTTGCGCAAAACTATCCATCATCTCGTTCCTCTATTGTGCGAGGGATTCCTCGAGCAACATTTTGAAAGGATCTCATGTCTTGTCATATTTCTTTTCTCCCGCCATGAGAGGTCGCTTGGGGGTTCGAGAGATTTTTTCCTCAAGAGAAACAAGCTTGAGACCCAATTCTTTGTACCCTGACCTCATCAGGGACATGCATTAAGAACGACAAGGAGCAAACTACTCTGATACCACTGATCCAAATTTTATGAGGAGAACAAAATGAATACAAATTATTATTATGCTTAACACAGAATCACAAGGAACAATAACATAGATACACTAAAATTGGCTTCTATTCAATAAGGAAATATGTTGAAATTATAAAATTCAAACTGAAAACAAGCTTGCTAGAATGGTGGTGGCTTATCTCTGAGAAGAGATGGGATGGTTATGCTCATTCGTAAGAAGATGGTTACAATGAGACTCTCCAAGCCTTTTTAAAATAAACAGGAAAGCTAAAATCCTATACATCCCAAAACCTAACCCTAGGAGATGAAGCACCAAAAGGCATGTGGGCCCCGTTGTGGTAAGTTAGTACATCAACTTCCCAGGGTCGTAACTTTTGCATGCGATCTCTGTTTTAGGCGCACAATGGCCCGTTGGAAAGGTCTATCTGAAGACTACACATGTTATCATCAGAATCTAACTCCATCTATAATTTGACTTTGGTGATCCCTAAAAACGTTGTTTAGGGCCTCAAAATGGCCCCGGAAGTCTGGGACTCGAAAACTAGAAAAAAACTGCCAAAATGAGCCAGTTGGAATAGGAGGGAGGCCACCAACATCCATCTGGATCAAAACATCCTTAAACCCTAATTAAACTTTCTTGAGCTCAAGCACCATGAAGAACACCTAAAAACATGGCACGAGCCCTCTCTAGGGAGTATTTAACATCCGAGTTGAATATGGGAACCATTACAAGGTCTTGGGAATCATGGATGGGTCTTGGGTCTTGGACCATAATCAAGGGAGGGAAATAAGATATTCTAGTGCCAAGATTTGCTTCTCAATCTCAATCACCATGCATGAGTATTCAAACCAACACATATTACCTTTGTGGGGTATCATTCACCTCCAAGTCGGATATGGTCACCATGACTAGGTTAGTCATGAACCAATAATAGGTCTCAAGATTTAATCATGGTTAGGAGATGACAATTGTCAACAATAACCTTATTCCCTAAATGAAGCTTCTTGGGCTCAAGTGTCATGAACAACATCTACAACCCATGAAGCTTCTCAGGCTATATAATGCAATGAATGGATTCTCAAACCACCACATAGGACCCCTGTAGGGTATTTCTAGCCTATTAAAGGAATATGGGCACCATGATTAAACCAAAACATAGGCTCTAAATATGAATGTGTCTTGGGCCCACACCAAGAATGGTTATTAGGGCCATGGTCAAGGTTCATTAGCATCCAAGTGGGATACAAGTGCCATGAGTAGGTTTTGGGCATGGGAAATGGGTCTTAAGGCCTAAACATGGTCAAGGGGGAACAAGGGGCTTAAATTCTAAATGAAACTTCTTTGACTCAAGCACCATGTTTAGGGGAGGAAAACACTTGGGTCTTAGGCCCTAAACATAGCTTCTCAAGTTTGATTGCATGAACAACACTTTCAAGCCACAACAAAGGCACACTCTATGATCCAAGTAGATATCGGTGGCCACCCACCTATTCCACTGGCTCAAAACAGGGGTTTCCACCTTGGCAGTTTTTCTACGGTTTTTTAGGTCCCAAACTTCTAGGGTTGTTTTGAGTCCTTAAACGACATTTTTGGGCATGACAACACCCATACAATACTCGGAGGCATGTCTGGTCCAAATGGAATATGTGCTCCTCAGATATACCTTTCAAATGAGCTATCATGCGCCCCAAACAAAGATCGTATGAAAAAGTTACGTCATTGGGAAGTTGGTGTACAAACTACCCCCATCAAGCCCTACAAACCTTTTGGCGTTTCATCTTCCAGGGTTAGGGTTTTGTATTTTATTTATGTTAAAAAGGCCTCTACAGCCTCATTATAACTATGATCATCTTCTTGCGAATGAGCATAGCCATCACATCTCTTCTCAGAGATAAGCTTCCACCATTCTAGCGAGTCATTCACTCTGTAATTTTACAGTTTCTATACATTCTCTCATTAATAAAAATTGTGCATTATTGTTCTCTGTGTTTATTGTAATATTTTTGTGTATCTCGCAATATCTTTGTACATTTCATTGTTGTATATCTACCTTCATTTTGTTCTCAAAATAATCTGGATCAGTGGTATTAGAGCATGCTACTCCTTTTGGTTCTTGTGCATGTCCTTGACGAGGTCAAGCTATAGAGAGTTGGGTCTCGAGCTAGTTTCCCTTGAGAAAAACCAGTCTTGCCAGCCCAAGCGACCTCCCATGGTGGAAGAGAAGAGAGTCGAGGGACCAGAATATCCCATCAAGTTGTTGCTCGCGGAAGCCCTTGCACAACAAAGGAACGAGATGTTGGAGAATTTTTCCCAAATCCTTCAACGATTGCCAACAATAATAGGTGTGTCTTCGTCAAGTAATCACTTTGGAGACGCTACTCCATTCAAGGTACAAGTTAATTTTGATATTTCCATATTTGAAGGTCAGATCGATGTAGATGCTTTGGAAAAATGGTTAAATTTGCTAGAAGGTTATTTCTCTATTCACAAATTTTCTGACAAAGAAAATATCACCTCACGGGGGCTTCACCCTGTTGACCAATATCTTATCACGTTCATTCATAAAAGAGATTTTTTAACTATGAAAAATAAGGTCAATATATTGTAGGTAATGGGGGGGGGGGATGTGTGGTCTCAAGGGATTTATAGGTATTGGAGGGTATAAAAAGGAAAATCTAGTTAAAATAGGGGTTTATTTTATTGGAAATATGTATTGGGAGGGGGGTTCAATAGAAAGAATTTGGGAGGTATTTATCAATATCTAGTGAAATTAGGGGTATTCTTTAATATCCCACAACCGCGGGTGCTATGTCATAGGTTCATTGAGTGAAGACCTCGTGGATCACCTTTGTGCTCCTTAAGGCTCTCCCCCATGTCAAACATTGGTGGGAAACTTACTGGAAGAAAAATTCCATAGATGAGTCTGGAATATTTGGGGCCGAGCCCACTTGGAATTTTTTTATGGATGCGGTCAAGGAGAAATATTACCTTGTGGGAAAATATGATGACAAGTACATGAGATGGACCATGTTGCATCAAAAGAAGGACCAAACAGTGTCAGAGTTCACAAATACTTTCCATAGCTTGCGCACCACGCTAGGTATCAAAGACTCTGAGCACCATCTAGTTTTGAAATACCATGGGGCTCTACACAGGTCCATCCAAACCAAAATGGAGTTTTTGGACATCTCATCACTAGGAGTCACTTATAGATATGATGTCAAAATCGAGTAGAAATTTAAGCAGTAGAACAAGCGAGAATTTGGGTCTACAAATCCGCAACAACCAAAGAATGGTAAAGACAACCCTAACCCACATAATAGCCAACCTCAAGACAACCAGTCCAAGTCGTAGGAAAAGAAGAGCAACAAGAAGACGAAGAAGGACATTTGAAAGTGGTGCAACTTCCACAAAATCCCTTAGAACAACACCAATGAATGTCGCTCAAAAAAATCATTGGTGGTCGAGCTCAAAGAAACATATTCGAGCCCCGACTTAGACTCTGATTCAGACAATAATAAAAGGATACAGACAACTGATGTAGAACCTACTGCTATTGTTGTGACTGCAACAATCCAACTAGAAGAACTAGAGGATTTTGAGGAGGGGGAGAGCCTCTTCCTTTCACATATGTGGGTGAAGGGGACCTCGCTACATTTGATTGTTGATAACAAAATCCAGAAGAACCTCATCTCAGCAGAGGTCGTCAAGCAGTTGGATTTGTCGACAACACCACACCCATAGCCATACAATATCGGATGGCTTCGCCAGAGATGAGATCTTCGTGTCAGCCAACAATGTCTCATGTCATACGACGTCAAGTTGTAATACCCCAAGGCCGAGCCTTGCTAAATTGTAATTTTGTTTATAGGCTAGTGAGTTGAGTGATTATAAGCTGAGAGAGTTATGTGTTTATTAGGTTGGTGAGCCAGATGCCAAGGCCAATGAGCCTAACTTTGTATATGTAAATATGCATATCATTAATAAAATATAAACATCGTTGCATGCAGACCGATCACGAAGAAAGAGTGATGGGGGACTAAGCTTCCACAAGGTGGGTAAGGGAAAGGGGGCTGAAAGGTTGGAAAGAGGGGCTAAGCTTAGGGGCTTAAGTCCTTGAGAATAATAATTTTTTATTATTCCATAGTTGTGTGAAAGACATGTTTTTATCCTAAGTCCTGGAAGATGCAACGCGTGCAAAAGGGAACGCATGTAGCTCTAGGAAGACAAGTGTCGACTTGGGCGCATGCAGTTAAAAGATGAAGCGTCATCTGTGTTGGGGGTTCGTTGATCATTCTTCCCCATCCTCCATCTGAAACCATCAGACCTCTGTGGTCGACCTCTTCCCCTCACATACCTCTGGAATCAGTAATTTGTGAGTCCAACTGCACTGGGGTTCGCTTGCCATTCCCGATTCCCATGATTTTCGTTTGGCATCTCTGTTTTGACCTTGGCATACCCACGCATACCTAAGAAATCACCCAACGAGAGGGAAAACTGACATGTGTCATCCTTGAACCCAGCATATCCGCTCTTACATAGTCGAGTTCGTACTTGGATTGTTTGGGTCACTGCCTTCTGTTTTCCTGAGTTGTTTTGATCAATTACCATTGCAACCATCGTATCTTGCTAGAATTGAGTTGAAAGTGGCTAAAGAAGCGGGTTGTCAGCCCCGTGGTAGAAGAGGCAGGTTTTCAGGCCTGTGAGCAACTCTCTCCAGGTGAGAGAGTTTGTTGGGAAGTGGTTTTCTCCCAGAGAGAGTCCATCATCAACTATGGAGCTCTGAGAATTCTTGATCCGACCTATTGCCAAGACCCTAAGAGGGAGATGAAGTAGCCGATGGACTGTGTGACAGTGAAGGTGTATACTCCTGGGTGGAACACGCATGTGGGGAATAAGATTCCGTGAGTAGTGGGCGTAAGAAGGCTCCTAGAGAGAATCCTTCTAGTTGCATTGTGCAGTCTTCCTGTAACCTCAGCCTAGTCTAGGATTCCCTTGCCTTGGGTGGAGCTTAGTCCCAGCTCAGGGGTGACCCACTATTGAGCGTGATGAACAACGTGGTCTACGGCTAGGAGGTTCGTGGAAGGTCTGCACGTAGTTGGTGATGTTACTCCAGTTGAAAAGATAAGTATTATTAATGTGCTTAATTTTTATGCTATGCATGTCTGTGATGCGTGAATGTTATCATGTATTCTGTTGCGTATATGAATTATTGTCTATTACATTTGAATCTATTTGGTAGCAGTAACTTTGTGTTATATGTTTTATTTCGATTAAAATGCATGTTAGATATATCTATGTATGTATGTATTTCCATGTGGTAGCATTGCCCGACCTTTTGGTGGTCGGGGATGTTACATAAGCCCTTCAAGGATGAGGTATTGTGTGATGTTGCCCCACTTGAAGTCTGTGATTTTATGTTAGACTAGCCATATATGTGGAGGTGTCATGTTGTTTATGAGTCTCGAACCCGTAGCGTCATTGTTAATATGGGAGGTGAGCCCTACAGGATACCAGAGGTAGTTTTGACTATTGTACCGAAAAAACAGTTCTGCAAAGTAATCTCTCATACCACCAAGTTTAGCCTCTTCACAACCTGGTCAAAAGAGAAGGACACTGCAACCACTGTAGCCTTGGCCCAAGACCCTTCTATCCAGAAGAAGAAGATCAACAAGATTGTATAAGAGCACCAAGATATTCCTGTTGCACCTACGAGGTTGCCTCCACACTGCCCAATAAAACCAAGTTATGATAAATCCCTTCATGTTTTGAAAACAGGTGTAAAGGAATAAACGTAGTCAACAGAAAAACAACAACCCTATGCTCTAATTGAACCTTCTCGAGCTCAAGCACCATGAACAACATATAGAAACCATGATACAAGCCCTGACTAGGGAGTCTTTGGAATCCAACTTAAATATGGGTGCCATACAAGGTCTTGGGCATCATGAATGGGTATCAAGACCTCAAACATAGTCAGGGGAGGGAAACAAGCGTCGTTGGCCCTAAACCTTACTTATCAAGCTCAAGCACCATAGATGATTCCTCAAAGTGCCACATATGACCTCTATATGATATTGATTACCTTAAAGTGGTATATGGGCACCACGACTAGGTTAGTTGTGAACCAAGAATGTGTCTTGAGGTTTAATGAAGGCCAGGGGAGGAAAAAAAGGGCCATGTGCCCTAAATGAATCTTCTTGGGCTCAATCACCATGAAAAACACCTCCAACCCAAAAAACATGCCCTCTTTTGGGGATGTTTGACTATGGGTAATTTGCCAAGGCACATTATGATTTTTTCAACAAGACTTGTGACTCTTTGGGTATTGAAAATGGTCAAGGAAGAATACCAAGGGCCTTAGGAATTTAACAAAGCTTCTTGGGCCCAAGAATCATGAAAGATTCATTAAAACACCACATTAGACCTTTGTATGGGATCTGTGGCCTCTAAGTGGGATATGACCTTAATTGATTCTTTTTGGGCAGTGGTGATGGGCCTAGGGCCCTAGATCATGGTAAAAAAGGAAAACAAGGGATGTACATAATTAAATGAAGCTTCTAGGCCTCGAGCATTGTGAATAAAGTTTCCAACCATGACACATGCCCTCTCTGAGTTGTTTCATCTCTAAGTGGTATCCCAAGCACCGTTAGGTGGTTTTATGCAAAGAGAATGGGTCTAGGGGCATTGAATATGTCCAAGAGAGGAAAATAGGTCCCATACCCTTAAAGAAAGGTTTTAATGTTCAATATTTTCTCCTGAAACATGTCAAGGTGATGGATTTTTACATGTTTATTATTTTAAGTAAAAATAATGCACTCGTGCTTTAATAATGTGTGCATACTTTTATAACCAAAATTCATGCACCCTTTTATAACTATAACGTGCATGCTTGTGAATTCAAAAATATAGGTAGGATTGCCTCTGTTTCTCTACATGTTGGATGAGTTGGCCACTTTGGTTTTATTTTCAAAGCAACGAACTTGGTGGTTCAAATTGTATAAACATAAACACACTCATTTTCCATTTCCCTATTATTATCTCCATTTTTACGAGATTTTTAAATATGGTTCAAATATTCATCACCAATGAAACTACACACGATTATATGATTATCAATCTTTTTATGTAAATTCCACACACACACACACACATATCATAGTTCTAAGCTACAAATACAAACTTTATAGTAGTATAGATAAGGATAAAACGAATACAGATTCGTTGAATATGTTAAGATTGTGAAATGGGGTCTTAACACTTGACCTCATAATTTTAGGGTTTAATTGATTTTATTAATTTTTAAATATAGTTAATATTAAAAAATATGAAAAAATATGAAAAAATAGTGGTGCATAAGAACTCACTACAATCTACCACTGTACAAAATTGTTTTATGTATTATATTTTCAAAGACAAACTTGGTGGTTTAAATTGTATAAACATAAACACACACCCACATACATATATAATAGTTCTAAGCTACAAATACAAACTTTATGGTGTACAAGTATAGATAGGGATAAAACAAATACAAATTAATAGAATATTTTAAGATTCTTAAATCGGTCTTAACACTTGACCTCATAATTTTAGGGTTTAACTGACTTTATTAATTTTTAAATATAGTTAATATTAAAAAATATGAAAAAATAGTGATGCATAAAAACTAATTACAAATTGACATCTTAACGCAAACATATGTATTATATTTTAGAGAAGCAACTTACCACTCTTATAAGAAAATGAATTTTACCCAACAATAAAGTGGATAATTTAGAAAGCACGAGCAATCGATTGTAAAGAAAAAATTCCATTCTATGTACTAATTCTTATGAATGATCCAACCCTTTTTTATGAGAAGAATTTTTCTTTGGTCTAGTTCTTCATATGTCATCCTTATTGCCTTTCACAAGAGAAGGATTGGTCTCTTTATACTTCTTAGGAACATCCTTGTTTATTTTTTGTTGCCATCTTTTAACCTATTGCAAGCTCCTATGGCTATACACTAAGAATGTCTACAACACATCCTCTTTTTTCCCATCAAAATGCTTGTAGCATTGACCTCTTTTACAAAGTCATTTTCAAATATAGAACCTAGATTACTATTATTGATTTGTAAACAGTTGTGGATATTCCATTGTAATAGTTCATCACAACATATTATGTATTATACTGAAATATTTTATTATGCAGATTTATTTCTTTAGATCTTAGTTTTGTTAGCACTAGCTTATTGCTTAAATTTATGAAAATAACTAAAATACGAAAAAGAAAGAACAAGAAAATGAACACACCATCCCCACAATTGAACAAAATATGTATCTTGAGAAAACCGATATGGGAGAAAACCTAGTTAGACTATGAGAACTATGCTTTGCTCTCTATACTTCAGTTACAAAAAACAAATAAAAATAAAGGGGCGCTCACTATGGAGTTTTCTTTGACATTGTGGTAAGAACGACTACTACATAATATCCTACTTCCTTTGTTATGCTTTCAGAATACCACTCCTAAATGCTCTACTCAACTATGGAATAAGTGCAATGCTAAATAATGGAACCCCTTCTTCTAGCAGCCAGTATTTAATAGAGCCTAATAGTAATCTAGGGTTAGGGTTTTTGCATCATCAACTCTTAGTTAATTAGGGTTTTGGACATTCTAGAATATTCTTGAAAGTCCATGGTGACTAACCCCACGTGTGTGAGTAATGGAGGCTAACATGCCATCCACTCAATACCATGATGGTCGACAAGGTAGGTCAACTTGTGGGAGGCATAACTTTTGCATACGAGTTTAGATTGAGGTGATTTTTGCACCATTGGAAAGGTCTCAATGTGTAGAATAGCATCAAGGTGAGATGTTATCACAAATTTTTAACCCCAAAAAATGTCATTTGATCCCTTAAAACATCTCTAGAAGGTTTTGAATCCCAAATCTCCAAACTGAGACTTGCAACTAAAATGGGCCTTGCAAGCCAATTCCTGCAATTTTTCCACCCATAAAGTACCAAGATAGATAATTATTATACAATGATCTAATTTTGATCATACCTCTCCATTTTGGGAGGCTTTTAGTCCCAAAAATATTTTACTTAATGAGGTGAGAAAAATTTTCCTCTTCCTTCTCCCTGAAGTACCATTTTCCCTTGCCTCGAAGTTGTCATTTCAATCTAATTTGCCAAAGGTCACACTACCCTTGTCTAGTAGTTTTGGATTTTTTTTTGAAAAATTGTATCTTTTGCCAACTCCAGCTAATTCCTTGACCTGCCCCTCAATTTCTTGATCCAACATTGAAGGCTCATAGAGTTTCAAATT
The DNA here is from genome assembly GCA_010110895.2 of Picea sitchensis. Lineage (NCBI taxonomy): Eukaryota > Viridiplantae > Streptophyta > Pinopsida > Pinales > Pinaceae > Picea > Picea sitchensis. Next base: position 4,411 of record SNQJ01S0180883.1, on the reverse strand, counting down.
CTCTAGTATCGAGTAAATGTGCATGTATGATGGTAGACTATGTCTGTAAGCATTATCACCCACCTTATCCCATACCTCAAAAGGACCATACCACATAGCCTTGATACTCTTACCAGGACCTTGTAGTATTTTCTTATTTAACTATAACCAAAACCATCTCCCAATTTGAATGATTTCTTAGATCTATGCTATTCTTGTCACGCCTTGTACTTTTCCTGTGATTTCTTTAATGTCTCTTGTACTTGTAAGTGGATCTACCTAATCTTTTTAACAAATTTATCTGCTTCCAATGCTTCTCTTGTGATATCTTCCCTCACTCCTCCTTACTTTTTATAAACAACATCCAAGAGAAAATGAGGCAAATACCCAAAGCAAGTTTCAAAAGGAGGCTTATTGGTAGAAATATGGACTGCTCTATTATAAGAGTGTTGAATGTAGACCAATTTTTCATCTCAGGTCTTCAGATTCTTTTGAGTGTAACCCCTCAAAAGATGTACCAATGTTCTAATGACTACTTGTATCTACCCATCTATCTGTGGATGAAATATTGTAGATCTCTTCAACTTTGTGTCCATCTTATCCAAAAATGTAGTCCAAAAGGCACTGAAAAATATGGTATCCATGTCTAAGATTATGTTCTTTGGTAACTCAAAGTGCACCCAAACTTATTCAAATTACATGTTTGTCGCTTCTTGTCATTTCATGGTCTTTTTACGAGGCATAAGTATGCACATATTGTTAAACCTATCAACTACACAAAATAGATAGTCATGTCCATTCCTAATTGTTATAAAACCTCCCATAAAATCCATGAAAATTATTTCTCAAGATCAAGTGGATATAGGTAAGGGATGGTATAAACCTTTCTTTTTATTAATGAGCTTGCTGGTAGAACAAAGTATACATCCTCTAATATACCAAGCTACATCTTCTTGCATTATGGATTAATACAAATATCTTTGTAAGTTGAGAACTATTTTCCCAATACCAAAATGTATCACAACTTTGGAGATGTAAGCCTCTCTAATAAGATGCAAGATGCCACTTTTATGATTACATAGTTTGTTTAGCTTGAGTAACCCTTTCTAGAGATGATATTCAACCTTATTGTGCCAAAATCAGGTACGAACTATTGAGCGTATAATCCAAATCGACCAACAGACAAAAGTATATCCAAAATCTTGTAAGTAGATTAGACATATTAAATACATAAAAGTTATCTACTCCACCCAATGGTTCCAATTCCCGTGATTCAGTCGTCATCCCGATTCCCAGCCAGCTCCGGCAGTACTTTTGGAATGGGCCCTCCATAAAGAGGTCGCTAGTTCGAAACTTGCCCCCACGCTGCAGCAGCATACAAGCCAATCGTTGAGATTTCAGAACACAGATATTCTGGATATTCGACATTCCTGTAAGCAATTATTCAAAAGCTCCACAACTCTGTGGGGTCAATTAAGATGTTCATGTGACCCTCCTCCTGCTGCTCTTGCCAAGTACTGTGAAAAAATTCCAAGGCCGAAACCTCCTCAATTGATGGCATTCTCTCCAAATTCAGGCCGAGGCACCCATCATTGCTGTCTGATACCTCAAACAGACACTCCCACAAATCCAACTCCTCTTCGTTCGATATTTGATGACTATCGCTCGACAACTCCGTTTCTGAAACCGAACCTGATCTTGACGGCGATGCTGGCTCCTCCGTCGCCTTATTATTGATATCCTGCCGAAGGGACGGACTCGAAGGGAGTTGATCGAAGGCATATTTGGCGGCGGCAACCTGAATCTGGCGACGGGAAAGAGAAGACGCAGACGGAATGTTGGGCAAAGAATCGGGGAAGTTGAATTTAGCGTTCGGCCCTCTCAGACAATACACGGCGGCGTCGTAGGCGCGGGCGGCTTGTTGGGCACTTGAGTATGAGCCCAGCCATAACTTCTGTCGAGATCTGGGCATTCGAGTTTCTGATACCCAGCTCCCCCATTTTCGCAATCGGATTCCCTTAAATGGGCGGCACTTTTGCCCGCTATCTTCGTCTTCTCGAGCGTGGGCACGGTCATGCTCCTGCGTAGAGGGTTTCTCCATATTTGGCGGAGCAGTTGAAGCTCTGGTAGTGGGGGTGAAAATAACGATTCGACAAGATGGAGTGATTTGGCAGTGTTTTTTATAAAGCTGGAGGCGGGTGAGATCTCTTTGCGAGTTACTGAGTTCAAATACAAAGAAATGATTTGCAGTGCAGAGGAATATATATAGATTAGAGCGAAATTGTGAAGCGCGTGTATCTGCTCTACGGAAGATTCAAGGAAGACCATGTATCGCTTTTGAAAACGTGAACAGAATGTGGGAAACGTGACTCCTTTAGAACGGGTTTTCAGCATCGGGCCCGCAGATTTGGTGAGTATTTACTTGTGCAGTAAAGAGATCTGGGATCGCACGTGTTCACCATTATGATTACACCACTTGGGAGTTAAAAGAATAATTATTCTCCACTCGGTGCCTCCTTGCCACGGATTAAAGGAGTATGCTAAGTAATGAGAAATCTTCTTTCCAGAGTTTTGAAAAGGTGTCAGATTTTCATGGGTAGTTTGAATTTTGTATGGATCAATGTTTCATGCATTTCAAAACTTTATTACAAGGGTTTTACCTCATTTTAAGCTAATCCAGATGTTTAAAAAATTGATCAGAGTTCAAGATTTACTGGAAATTTAAAAATGAGCAGCTCAGAATCTGTCGGAAAAATATTTCCCTAGAAAAGATTGTAAATAAACCACCAATATCCAACCTGCTAAACAGTATTGAATGTTGCTGCAAGTGAATGACAAGTCTTCAGATATAAATAACTGACAAATCCTACACACTGTATTCCACCAATTACAACATTCAATGCTACTTAAGAGACTATATTACTAACACATTAAATATATATATATTTTTTTATCATAATTTTATTTTATAATAAATTTAACTTTTCTATATTAAGCATTATTTTGAAGTTATTAAATATCATAACATGTACATTATATTCATTATATTTTGAAGTTATTAAATATCTTGACATCTCCATTTTCATTTTCATAATATTTTGGGTGGACCACCAAACGTATGCATAAATAAGTCAAAATTTAGATAGCTCATGTATCATGCATGTTGTATGCACTCAAGTGTAACTCTTGGATCTTGAGGAGGAGCATGTTGTATGCACTCTAAGTGTAACTCTTGTGGATTTTGAGGAGGAGCAATGGTAAGCTACACTTTGTTACATTGTAGTCAATTTTATCTTCGTATTTTGCATTTTTAAAAATTTGCATTTTTTTTTTTATCGACTTTTAATAAGTTTTATCATACTTTTAATTATATGTATTTTATTGGGAAAGTTTTTATAATAGAAATCAAATTTAATAAATTAAATTTTTGAATTTGTTTTTATTAATAAATTAATAACATATTTATAAGGGTGAGTATAAGAAGTTGTTTCCCAAAATCATTATAATAATTGAAAATTTTGGTAATAAGCATATAAATGTTTTAGGTACTTGCACATGTTTCTCTTTGAAAAACGTGTACATGTTTCTATTTAAATTGTTTCAACCCTTGTGAAATCTTCATGCATGCCTTCCACTTATTATGTTATAAAAGAACTCCAATGGGTGCTTCTGAAAGCATGTATGCATATTTGAAAGCTCATATTTCTCTTAAAAGCACATGCACACATTCTTTTATGTAAAAACAAATGGGACTTGAGGGATAAATAAGGTTAGGGAGAATAAGGAGCTTAAGTCATAAATGAACCTTCTTAAGTTTAAGTGCCATGGTTAGGGGAGGAAAACACTTGGACCTTAGAATCTAAACATAGATTCTTAGGCTTAGTCACCGTGAACAACACCTACAAACCATATTAGAGACCCTCTTTGCAACATCTTTCCATTGGTATTGGATATGGATGCCATTACGAGGTTTTATGCACTGAGGATGGGTCGTGGGGCCTTAACATGGTCAAGGAAGAAAATAAACTACCTGATGATATTATTGAATCTTCTCAGGCTCATGAGCCTTGAATGAGTCCTTAAACCAATACCCGAGTCCTTTGTAGGCGTTCTTTGAATGCCTTTGAATGGGATACATGCACCATCACTAGGTTTTGTGCATTAGAAATGGGTGTCGAGGCATAAGCACGGTCAAAGGGAAACACCATCCCTAAGCCTTAATTTAAATTTCTTGAGCTCAAGCACCATGAACAACACCTAAAAGCCATGACACAAGCCCTCTCTAGGGAGTATTTAGCATCCGAGTTGAATATGGCCACCATTACAAGGTCTTGGGCATCAGGGAAACAAGATCTTCTAGTGCTAAGATTCTCTTCTCATGCTCAAGCACCGTGCATGAGTATTCATACCAACACATGTAACACACCCGCTG
>SNQJ01S0180882.1:0-19342 GCA_010110895.2 Picea sitchensis | reverse complement strand
CTTCCAAAAGGAAGAAAACTTGTCATATGTAAATGGGTCTACAGAACTAAGTATGCAATAGATGGAAGTGTTGAAAGACACAAGGCTTGGTTAGTTGCCAAAGGATTTTTCCAAGTTGAAGGAATTGACTATATTGAAACCTTTGCCTCTGTAGCCAAAATGAATTCCATATTCCTTGTTCTTGCCCTTGTTGCCTCACATAAATGGGAGGTCCATCAGATGGATGTCAAATATTCCTTCTTGCATGGAAATTTGCAAGAAGAAATCTACATGGAACAACCTCATGGCTATGTCTAGAGTGACTCCATCCTTGTTTATCACCTTAATAAATCTCTTTATGGTCTTAAGAAAGCTCCCCGAGCTTGGTATGCCAAAATGGAAAGCTTTCTTATTGACATCAGATTATCTAGATGCCATTCTAATCCTAAAGTCTATACCAAGAAAGCAGGAATCCATCTCATAATCCTTGTCCTTTATGTTGATGACCTTATCCTTACTGGTAGTGACTCAAAACTTTTAAACCATGTGAAAACCAACCTTAAGAATAAATTTTAAATGACAGACTTAGGATTTTTGCACTATTTCCTTGGCCTCCAAGTTTTTCAAACCAATGAAGGAATTTTTATTTCCCAGTCTAAGTATGCTTGTGACTTTCTTTGTCACTTTCACATGAATGATTGTAATCCAACCCCTTCTCCCTTCCAGTCTGGAGTCAAGCTTGTTGCCACCTGTACTTCTCCTGAAGTTGATGCCACCCTGTACCGTCAGTTAATTGGTAGCCTCTTATACTTGACTCATACCCGTCCTGATCTTTCATTTGATGTTGGTCTTGTTTCCTAGTATATGCAAACACCCCATGAAATCCATTGAAAAGAAACTAAAAGGATACTTCACTATGTCCATGGTACATCTTAGTTCAGGATACACTACAGTTCAGGGGGGACTCCTTTGTTGGTTGGTTTCACTGATTCAGATTGGGTCAACGCCCCTGATGATTAGAAGTCTACTGTAGGATATGTTTTCAGCCTTGGTTCAGGACCTGTCACTTGGTCCTATAAGAAACAATAGGCTATTACATTTTCTTCAGCAGAAGCAGAGTACCGAGCAGTGGTAAATGCAAGTCAGGAAGCCTTGTGGCTTCAACAGATCCTTTCATAGTTTGGATTCCAGCAGCAACATCCGACCAACCTTTGGTGTGACAATTAGAGTGATATCAAGTTGCCAAAGGCCCATTTCAACATCATCGTAGACAACACATCGAGCTACACATGCACTTCATCAGAAAGCTCATTCATGATCAAATTATTGAAGTGCTCTTTTTCCCTACAGAAGATCAAGTTGCAGGCATTTTCACAAAGTCTCTTACAGAAGCGAATTTTTCCAAACTTCGATCTATGTTAGGAGTTCAGAAAGTTGTCAATAAGGGGGGATAGGCTCTAATGCCTCCTTACTTGTCCTATTGTGTCAACATTGTAAATCCTCCAATCCTATCCCAAGTTGTTCTTAAGGGGGGATGTTAGGATATTTAGACACTTAGGAGTTAGTTAAGATGTACTTGGACTAATGTGTCATTAGGTAAAAGTGTGTTTCTTAGTGTGTTTTTTAGTATGCATTAGTATGCATTTGTATTTAGGAAATCCGATGGTCACGATATGTTCCCGACATAGAGTGATCCGATGGTTCATACTCTCCTCAATCTTAATGGCCATTGATCCGTGGCTTAACACCCGATTGGTCCATGATATCTATTTAAAGAGCATGGGGGGTCATTTGTCGATGATCTATTGTGAGAAACTCTCTTGTAAAGTATATCCTCAATATTTTTCTTTTGCATTAATAAACTACTCCAAGTGGCCACATTGGCTGGGGCCATGGATGTTTCCTCGTAAGGGTTTTACCACGTGAAAACATCGGTATGTTGATCTTTGATCTAGTTATGTGAGTGGTTATTAAAGGTGTTTGTCCTCTGTTGGAATACATGTGTTGTTGAACAACCCACACTGGGTGAACCACATATATCCGTGTCTCTATTGTATTGTGTATCTTTTGTGTTTTATTTAAGCATTTTTATTTTATTTATTTCTCCGCGATACAGTTTTTCTAACAATTGGTATCAGGTCCAAAGGTAACTTGCAGGAAAAGAGGGTTCTTGGTTCGAGTGGGAGAAACGACAAAAGATGGAAAGTTTAAGGTCGCGAAATTTAATGACCAAAACTACCAGCTATGGAAGATGAACATAGAATATTATTTATATCAAAAGGATCTATTCCTACCATTGGGCAGAATAACAAATAAGTTGACATCCATGAAGGATGAATAATGGGAGGTTCTTGACATAAAGGCACTAGGAATGATATGACTAAGCCTGGAAGCATCGGTGGCTTTCAATCAAAAGAAAAAAAAACAAAGGATCTGATGGACACATTGGCTAAACTATATGAAAAACATCGACGTCCAATAAGGTATTTATAATGAAGTGGTTATTTAATATGAATATGTTATAAGGTGGGTCTATTTCTGATCATTTAAATGAATTTAATATGGTTACTAGTTAGCTAAGTTTTGTAAAAGTGGACTTTGATGATGAGGTCAGGGCTCTTCTGATCTTGTGCTCATTGCCAGAAAGATGGAATGGCTTGGTCATGGCTATAAGTAACTCTGTCTCTAGTTCAAGAACTCTAAAATTTGATGATGTTGTTTGTGTTATCCTTAGCGAGGAAATGCGACGAAAAAGCATAGGTGAAAAATTAGGGAATGCGTTGGCCATGGAGAACAGGGGAAGAAAAAAGGATAGAGGAAAGCGCTTAGGGAACTACAGGAATTATAGGAAGAGCAGATCCAAATCGAGACTAGGAAAGATAGAGTTATGGAATTGTGGGAATAAAATACATCTTAAGAAAGACTACAGAGCTCCAAAGAAACAAAGATATGGACAACATGAGAAAAATAAGGAAGCAAATGTAATAGGTGATGTGTTACAACATTCTTTGATTCTCTCTGTAGATAATATTTATGAGTCTTGTGTAGGATATTTAGGGGATTCATTTCATGCCACACCCCATAGGAAACATTTTCACGATTGTATTCAAGCTGATTTTGGACAGGTTCATTTGGGTGATGATGCACTATGAAAAATTCTTGGAATGGGAAAGGTACAAATAAAGCAAAATAATGGAAACCAATGGTTGTTGAAAGAGGTAAGACATGCTACAAATATAAGAAAAAATCTAATTTCAACAAGGAATTTTGCAAGTGAAGGTTCTACATATACATTTATAGATAAGGCATAGAAGGTCACCAAAGGATCATTGGTGATAGAAAAATGAGAGAAGGTAGGTACATTGCATATATGTACTGGTAATACTGACTCTTCTATCTCTTTATCTTCTACAGGAGTGGATACACCACTGTGGCATCATAGGCTTGGAAACATGAGTGAGAAGGGGATGCAGATACTTCACAAAATAAATTTGTTGCCAGATCTTAAAAAAATTGATTTGGATTTATGTGAGCATTGTGTTTATGGAACACAAAAGAATTGAATTTATCAGAGTCGAAAAGGAAAAGAAGAGTGAAAGGTTAGAGCTTGTGCATACATGTGTATGGGGACTAGCTTAGGTATCATCTCTTGGTGTATCTCATTATTATTATTTTTATTGACGATGCAACTAGAAAAAAATGGGTTTATTGTATTTGACAAAAATATGATGTTTTTGACACTTTTAAGAAATGGAAAGATTTGGTTGAGAATGAGACAGGAAAAAGGTTGAAGTGTCTCAGATCAGAAAATAGAGGTGAATATTTCAACAAGGAGTTTGATGATTATTGTTCACACCATAGGATTCATATAGAGAAGAAAGTTCCAGGAACAACATAAGAAAATGGTGTGTCAGAAAGGATGAACATGACAATCATGGAGCGTGCAAGGAGTATGAGACTGGATGTTGGGTTTCCCTTATAGTTCCGGGAAAATGTTGTAGATACTATTGTTTGCTTAGTAAACAAAGGACCTTTAAGTTGTTTGTATGGTGGAATTCCATAGGAGGAATGGATAGGTAAAAAGGTAAACTATTCATTTTTGAAGACTTTTGGTTGTGAAGCATTTGTCCATATTGATAAAGAAAATAGAACAAAGCTTGAGGAAAAATCCAAGAAGTGTACCTTTATTGGATAGGATGTTAATGATTTTGGTTATTTCTAATGGGATTATGAAAACCACAAAATCATTAGGAGTAGAGATTTCATATTCAATGAGAAGTTCATGTCTAAGGATCAATTGTAGGGAAAGAAACATGAAAAGAAAAACACAGACTACACAGTGCTTGATGAGATCACTGGAAAAATAAATTCCAAAGGTACTAGAAAATCAAAATGTAAAACAACAAGAGTAGCATGTACCTCAAAATCCTACAAGTGTTGTTGGAAGATCTACCAGGTTAAGTAGACCCCCTGAATGATACTCTCTTTCATTGTATTATTTATTGTTGACTAACTCCGGTGAACCAGAAATTTATGAAGAGGCAATGCAGATAGACACTAAAAAGAAGTGGGAGAAAGACATGAAAGAGGAAATGGATTACTTGGTAAATAACCAGACTTGGGACTTGGTTCAGTTGTCTGCGAGAAAATTAGCATTGCAGAATAAATGGGTTTATAGGTTGAAGGAAGAAGATGGAGGAAAAAAACCGATACAAGTCTAGACTTTTTGTAAGGGGGTTTGCACAGAAGAAAGGTATAGATTTTTGGTGAAATGTTTTCTTCGGTTGTTAAAATGACTTCAATTATGACTATTTTAAGTGTTGTGGTAGTATAATATTTTCATATTGAATATTTAGATGTAAAAATAACTTTTCTACATGGGAATTTGGAGGATGAGATTTATATGCAACAACCACGGGGGTATGAGGTCAAAGAAAAGGAGAATTTGGTATGAAAGTTGAATAAGAGTTTGTATTTCCTAAAGCAACCTCCAAGGTAGTCGTATTTCAAGTTTGACAGTTTTATGACAGAACAAGGTTATAGTAGATGTCATTATGATCATTATGTTTATTTTAAAAGGATAGAAAACAAAATCTATATTATCTTGCTATTGTATGTAGATGACGTTCTTGTTGTAGGGTATAACATGAAGGATATAAATGTGCTCAAGAAGAAATTTTCTAATTCATTTGCGATGAAGGATTTGGGTGTTGCAAAGAAAATCCTTGGTATGAGAATAACAAGAGACAAGAAAAATTGCAAATTGACATTTTCTCAAGGTGAGTACATAGAGAAGGTGTTGGAGAGGTTTAGAATACATAATGTAAAACCAATTAGTACACCTTTGTCAAGTCATTTCAAATTAAACAAGGAAATGTGTCCCAAGACACAGGAGAAGATAAAATACATGTCCAGGGTCCCAACTTATTCATCAACAATTGGCAGCTTGTTGTATGATATGGTGTGTACAATACCAAATATGCACATGTAGTGGGAGTTGTGCACAAGTATATGAACAATCCAGGTAAAGAACATTGGGAGGCAGTAAACTGGATTCTCAGGTATTTGAGAGGTACTAGTACTCATGCATTATGTTTTGGAGGTTCAAACACTATTCTATAGGGATTTGTTAATTCATATATGGGAAGTGATAAAGATAGAAGGAGGAGCGTCGCAGGGTATGCTTTTACTGTAGGTGGAACAATAATAAATTGGATTTCAAAACTACAAAAGGTTTTCACACTTTCAACAACATAAGAAGAGTATGTTGCGGATATAGAGGCTAGTAAATAGATGATTTGTTTACAAATTTTTATGGAGGAATTGGGAAAGAAGCAAGAGAATAACAGGTTGTACTGTGACAAGGATAGTTCCATTCATCTTGCAAAGAACTCAACCTTCCATTCTAATACTAATCATATATAACTCAGGTACCATTTCATACGATCCTCCTTGGAAGATGGACATTTGAAGTTGGAAAAGATACATACTAGCCATAATCCTGCAGACATGTTAACAAAGGTAGTAACCAGGGAGAAACTGAGTTCCTGATGAGTTTAGTTGGCCTTCAAGCATGAAGGTGAAGAAGCCAAATTTTCTAGGTCCAATGTGGATCATAGTCTAGCAGTTACAACAATAGTGGAGTTGTTGTGATCAGTATGCAAGTGGGAGATTGTTGGTTCTGGAGCCTGATTATCTTCCTAATTCATATGTAGGTTAAAGAAACTACAAGATACACAATTCATGGCCTCCCTTGGTGATGAGGGGGCTGCAAATTTTGTTTTTTTGCAATTCAAATATTGTAATTTCCTAGTCAGTATGGACCGTTCATTATAAGGTTGAAGATCTGGCAGTAGAAGTTATGTTAGGGTTTTTTTTCCCTAGAAGAAAACCCTCTTTTATGAGGGAATTATATTGTGGTCGTGTGTTATGGAAAATTTTGTATTTTGAGAGAGGAGACTGTGAGAGAAAGAAGAGGAAGTTACAACAGGTGTGTTGTAGGTTGTATGCCTTCATTTCTTTGGATAATGAAAAGGAATGACCTGAAAATTTATCTGGTGGACGTAGGCCACACTGGGTGAACCACGTATATATGTGTATATATTGTATTATGTATCTTCTGTGTTTTATTTCCACATTGTTTTTATTTTATTGCTCTATGATCCTATTTTTCTAACATTGATCATCTTGATTTTGCTAGAATTCCATCCTATTGCCAATCCTTCAGATCGGCCTCTAGCATCTAACCCCACAAAGTTCCACTTCATAAAAAGTGTTTCCAAATAGGGAACAATTGTCCCCCCCCCATAGTTTCTTGAAGGAGGATGATATATGGTTGGTTTGACTCCACCAACCTGTGGAGAGAAAATATTTTTAGGGACCCACCACTCCCATACAATTGAAAGGGAGGAATTTTATTTTGGTACCCCTTCATGGGTGTTTGGTTCTCTAAGTTCCCACATAGTAGGACTTGTGCTGCCTTGAGGAGGATTCGACAAACAAAGTTGGGTGAACTTCTCTTGGATATATTTTTGCTAAGTATGAAACATAGGTCTATTGGAGGCATGTGTGAGGCATAACCGAAAACTGTGAAGCCTGCGAAAACGAAGAGGCAATTTTTTTGAAAATGAAGAGATAGAAATTCTGCGGTTGAGGGAACGTATGGCGTGCATCATAGGTGGTTGTGGAGATGTTTGTAATAAAGAGTCTTGTGGTGAAATATTTGTTCATCAGTGTCTTGGTGTGGTGAGGTGAGTCATTTAACTCTATCAAAGTTGTAAACTAAGCCGGTAGTGCTCATGTTTCTCTTGTCTATTTTGTTGTTGTTCTCTTGGCTTCTCATGTTCTTAGATGTATGCTTAAAAATGACTAAGTGTTAAATAAGTATACAAGAGTTGTACTAGAGTAGGAGTGTGACTCATTGGTAGCCTAGAATGGAGTATGGGTATGCTCTTGGTGACGAGGCATAGTTTGGATGAAGTATCCTTGGTGTTTCCAAGCATCCAAGTGAGAAATGTGACGGTGTCGCACACCCTCAAGAGGTGCAAGATTGCAAGGCCCGATGTGGGGATGTGAAAAATGGTATCAGAGTGGATTCGTTGCAGATTTTGGAAAAGGGTTGGGGACATATTCACCACTACCTCGATGATAGATGGTATAAGAAAAAAATTTGAAGACAATTTGTTAAGAAAGGAAGTTGAATCAATGGGAACATTCGCAGACTTGGTGCACATTTCGGTGCAACAAACTTGTTCATCATATAATTTGAATCATATTTATGAAATAGGTAAGGTTTATGGTACGATGGGATGATGCAAACCCCCACCCGCTCCCTGGAGTCCGTGCAACCTCTCATTTTAGGATCGTTCAAATTTAGGAGTAGAATCGTCTCACAGGTTCCTGCTAAACCCGAAGAAACCTTTTCCACAGGTCCTTTTTATTTTCTTGTACAGGACAAAATCTAAACCCACAGACGCTTTTCCCTAAGCCCCTTTACCTTTAAAATCAATTTTGGGCACTAGCCCCCTCTCTTTGACCAACTCCTCATATGATCGCGACATGTGACTAGGTGCTAACCCAAAAGGTGCTAATTCGGAACTCTGGGCACTTCGGGCTCCAAGAGTTTCAACACCAAAAAATCTCAAATCCTCTGAATATGCAAACACTGAACTTGCGGATCGGAGGGTCGATGCTCTCCACAGATCAAGGGTCCATACTAACTCCACGCTCTAGGATTCAGAGTATTCCAAACATACAACCCTCCAATCCCCCGAAGTGTCAAACTGGCGAACCTCCGAAGGGCTCAAATCAACGGTCCTCCACTCAGCATAAATCAATGGTGGAGATCTACTCTGGGACTCCAGCCTTCGAGAGTTCCTGACTGCTAACACTCAAAAAAATCAAGAGTATTGAATCTATGAAGTGACTTGGAGGCGTGATCTATGGTATACAATTCCCCACAAATGGATGGTTTTGATTTGTTTTGGGCTTCGGGACTTCGGGAGTATCCACAACACTCCACTATGTTTCCTCCAGAGTACTGGACCTCCAGACTACCGGATCTTCTGCCACACATCCACTATAATCAATGGATGAGATTAACTCCATTATTCGGAGCTTCTAGTGGATTGAACACTCCACACTTCTGATCTCCCGGACCGCTTGATCCATTGACTTATGTCCTTACTGATAGACGGTCCAGATTTGCTTCAGATACTCGAGACTTTGCGAATATTATATTTTTTGCTCCCAAACACATAAAACCTCTGAATTAGTGAAGTCTGAAGGATGTTGGGGGTTAAAACCTGTGCAAATCACCTGGATCCGATGGTTGTCGATCCTCGCACTCGTATATGATGACTGAGATCTATTCTCTCTGTGCACGCTCCTCCTTATGTATGGACTCTGATCTGATGGTCCAGATATGCTCTCCAACCTAGATCAACGGCTATTGTAGCTCCTCCTCCTCGGTTGCGCTTTCCTTCTGATGAAATATTTCTCAATAAATTTCAAATGCTTGGCCTTTTATTTCCTCCTCTGTAGGACCAGTAACTTGGTCTCTATCTCCACGCTGCACCTCCTGAGCTTTGATCTTGCAACAAGTTCACCTCTAGCACTCTCCTTACACCCTCTGAAATTATAAAGACTTCAGACTTAAACATTTTCTCAAAAATATTCCTGTGTGTTCCTTATGCTTTCTCAACAATCTAAACCTTAAAGGTCCTTGACCTCTACACACCTTGCAGGGTCTCTATGCACACTTGCACTAACTCTCCTGAGCTTTGAATTCTGAAAATTCACTTGTGCACACCTTGCGCCTGCTCAATGCATTCCTTGTATATCCTCCTTCCCCAGAGTGTTCAACAACTTGGATGTGTCTTCTACTTGCACAATTCCTCACAGAACTCAAAACAGAGTTCTCGAGCACTCCTTGCACCCGCTCTCATAGTGTTCAGTAACTCTGATGTGCACTCCTTGCACTAATCATTCTAAGATTTATAACCTACTCTGGTGTGCCCACATGTCACGCTCTCCTTTGAGCTCGAAATAGAGTTCAAGTGCACTCCTCGCACTGGCTTCACAGAGTTTTTCAACTACTCTAGTGCGCACTCCTTGCACAAGCCTAAGAGCCCAGAACAATCATAAAACTACAAATAGATAGAGAATTATATCTAATTCCTACAAAGTAAAACATACATCCATCCTTTGCATTCATAAACACACATAAAACATTCAGAGAATGAACATTCATCACAGAGATAAATACACAGAGATTTATATGCAAGAAAAACTACTCTTTGTATTAATATTAAAACATTATTTACAATGTATACAAGGCTGGACTGCAACCGAGTCTCGGCTCTTCTCCTATCCTCTCCTATTCTCCTCAACTTTAACAAAAACTCTCTAAAATACTCCTTTCCACTAACTCTCTCTAATGAATTTTTGATACAAAGATATTTTTAAAAAGAGGGGCTCCTCGAGCCTTCCCTCCAGCTACATGTTCTCATTAAATTACACTTAATCGCCATCTAGTCTGAATTGGATATAGATCCACCTAACTGTCAGCCATTAAAGGTGACACTACACATTAAAATAACTCAGCCTGTACACAGATAGTGGCTCGACTTTCCTTGAGCCTTCAAACTTTTAATTACATTAAATTTTCAAATAAAGCTCAAAATATGAGAGGACTGGCACGTCCTTCTTTTGGATCCGCTCCCTCCAAGTGCATTGATTCATTATCTGCTGACACATTTGATGAGGTCGAGTGATGCTCCTACATCATACTCCCACACTAACAAAAATCATGAGATCCTACTCATGGCTCCTTTATCGATGTTGTTGAGATCCTCGAGGGTCTGAAACCTGGATTTGGAGTTATCCCTCTACTCCTTTGATTTTTTGTTTTTGTTGATGTCCTATTTGTGTAGGCTCTTCTATGATCAGCCTTCTCATGTTGTTGAATGCATTCTCTGATGCTTCCAGTATCAATATCCTTATCTCCTCTATTACTTTGTCCACCTAGTCCACTAGTTGGCTCCTCTTTTGCATTTTTCTCTGTTGTTTAATCTCTTATTCACTACACATATTAATGGGTAGATCGTCGTGATCTCCCATGCTGATTTTATCTCCTTTAGAACTGGCTTGCTACTCCACTGCATACTCAAATTATGAAGCAATTCTATTGAGCTTCTTCTCAACCATCTTCCCTGACAGTTTAACTTCTGTCAATTCCTCTATCTCTCCTTATGCTGGTACAGGTTCAACTTCATCCATCTACTCCTCTGGCTAGAATTCTTCTCCTCTACTCTTCACGACTACATCCTCCTGGTAGTCTACCTTTTTTCTGAATGGATTAACCAATCCTCCAACAAATTTAACTCTTTCTCCCACTAAGTGAGCATCTTATTTGAATGCTCCTCTTCTTCTCTCATCTCCACTTGGGCATATGTCAATGTATTCTCCTTATCCTCTTCACTGAAAATCTCTATCAATTGTCTTCCTTCTTCTTCACTTTCAATACATGCATTGGTCTCTACTGGGCTGCTTGGAATGAATATTCTGATTCCCCAATGATCAAAATGAATCTATGATCCTCCTCCTCTGTCAGCACTCCTTGCTTATCCGAACTCTCCTCTGAGTTTTTAAGACTCTCAGACAGTCTCATTTCCTCTTCCTTTCCCACCTGGAAAGATAAAATTGTGTTCTTCCCTCCTGGCAGTCTACGACATATTCAACTGATCTCTTCAGATTTCCCAAATGGAAATATGAACTTTCACTTCTTCCCTCCTGGAAGTCTACGAGATCTATGTCCGATCTCTCTTCCTCCTCACTGAGGGTTTCTCCAGTCTCTAGTTCACAAAAACAAACTATCTCTTATGTGTCACTGAGGCCTTCACCTTGCCTCAACCACCTCCTCAATATCTGTAGATGCCTCTTGGAATCCAACTGTTGGACAGGCCACTTTGATTTATTCCTCAAGGGCCATCCATACTTCCATCTTCCTTGTGATTCTTGTTGCATATTCAACATCATCTTTTCGATCTCCTCTCAGATCTCCTCGAGCTCTTTATCCATCTGTTGGCGGCCTCTTCTCTGACCTTGCTTATGGCCTTCAATATCCATTTTATCCTTCTCTTCCTTAAGAACACAAATGGTCCTTCTCTTTCATCCCACCTGGTTGTATGCTTCACCTGCTCTGCAACTGAGAGAACCACTGGATTTGTCTTGCAGCCCTCTTGGTTGTCTACTAACGACTGCACACTTTAAAACAATCTTCACAGAGCATCAACACTCTGTCTTCTCCTCCTTTCTTTGTTGTGTACAGAAAAAAATAATTTGTGATACCACTTGATGGTATCAGACTAAAAATTTCCTCCTACCTGCTACCTGTAAACAAAATCAGGCTCTGATACCACTTGATAGTATCAGACTAAAAATTTCCTCCTGCTTGCTACCTGTAAACAAAATCAGGCGCTGATACCACTTGATGGTATCAGACTAAAACCTTCCTCCTGCCTACTAGCTGTAAACAAAATCAAGCTCTGATACCACTTGATGCAAACCCCCACTCACTCCCTGGGGTCTGTGCGACCTCCTGGTCTAGGATTGTTCAAATTCAGAAGCCGAATCAGCTCACAGGTTCATGTTGAACCCGAAGAAACCTTTTCCACATGTCCTTTTTCTTTCCTTGTGCAGGAAAAATGCTAAGCCTGCGGGTGCTTTTCCCTAAGTCCCTTTACCTTTAAAATCAATTTATGGAACTACCCCCTCTCTTCGGCCAAATCCTCATGTAACCATGCGTTGTGACCAAACGCTAACCCAAAAGGCACTAATTCGGAACTCCGGGCACTTCCGGCTCCAAGAGTTTCAACACCACAAAATCTCAACTCCTTCGAATCCGCGAACTTCGGACTTGTATATTGGATGACCGACGCTCTCCATAGATAAGTGGTCCATACTAAATCCACGCTCCAGGCTTCAGATTATTTCAAACATACAACCCTCCAATCCCCCGGAGTGTTGAACTTGCGAACCTACGAAGG
Organism: Picea sitchensis; assembly: GCA_010110895.2. NCBI lineage: Eukaryota > Viridiplantae > Streptophyta > Pinopsida > Pinales > Pinaceae > Picea > Picea sitchensis. The sequence continues at coordinate 6,815 of SNQJ01S0180882.1, read as the reverse complement.
GCTCAAATCTATAGTCCTCCACTCTCTAGACATCAACGGTGGAGATCTACTCTGGGACTCCAACCTTCCAGAGTTCTCAACTGTTAACATTCACAAACCTCCGGAGTACCGAATCTCTGAAGTGGCTTGGACGCGCGATCTATGGTCCATGCATCCCCACAAATAGACGATTGTGATCTATTTTTGGCGTCGGGACTTCGGAAGTATCCACACCACTTGACTTTGTTTCCTCTGCAGTATTGGACCTCCAAACTAATAGATCTCCTGTCACACATCCACTGTAATCAATGGCTAAGATTAACTTTAATATTTAGATCTTCGGGTGGATTGAACAATCCAAACTTTTGATCTCTCGGATTGCACAATCCACTGACACGTGTCCTTAATGATGAACGGTCCAATTTTTCTTCGGATCCCCGGGACTTCGGGAATCTTATATTAGTTGCTCCCAAACACAGAAAACCTATGAAATAGAAAATTTCGAAAGATTTTGAGGGTTAAAACTCATGCAACTCACCTGGATCTGATGGTTGTCAATCCTCGCACTCAGATTTGATAGCTAAGATCTGTTCTCTCTGTGTGCACTCCTCCTTCTTTCTGGACTCTAATCCGACGGTCCAGATATGCTCTCCAACATATATCAAAAGTTGTTGTAGCTCCTCCTCCTCGACTGCACTTTTCTCCTGATGAAGGATTTCTCAATAAATTTCAAAGGCTCGGCCTTTGATTTCCTCCTCTGCAGGACCAGTAACTTGGTCTCTGTTTCCGTGCTGCACCTCCTAATTTTTGAACTTGCAACAAGTTCACCTCTGGCACTCTCCTTGCACCCTATGAAATTATAAAGACTTCAGACTTAAATATTTTCCCAAAAATCTTCCTACGTGCTTCTTGCGCTTTCTCAACAATCTGAACCTTAAAGGTCCTTGACCTATTCACACCTTGCAGGGTCTCTATGCACACTTGCACTAACTCTCATGAGCTTTGAATTCTGAAAATTCACTTGCGTGCACCTTGCGCCTTCTCAATGCACTCCTTGCAGATACTCCTTCCTCGAAGTGTTCAACAACTCTTATGTGTCTTCTACTTGCACAATTCCTCACAGAAGTCCAAACAGAGTTCTCTTTCACTCCTTGCGCCCGTTCTCAGAGTATTTAGTAACTCTGATGCACTCCTTACACTACTCCTTTTTATCTTTATGACCTGCTCTGGTGTGCCCACCTAGCACGCTCTCTTTTGAGCTCGAAATAGAGTTCAAGTGCACTCCTTGCACTGGCTTCATAGAGTTTTTCAACTACTCTGGTGTGCACTCCTTGCACAAGCCTAAGATCCCAGAACACTAAAAAAACTATAGATAGATAGAGATTCATATTGAATTCCTATAAAGGAAAACATACATACATCCCTGGCATTCATAAACGCACAGAAAATATTTAGAGAATGGACATTCATCACACAGATAAATACACAGAGATTTATATGCAGGAAAAACTACTCTTTGTATTTATATTGAAACATTATTTACAATGTATACAAGGCTGGACTGCAACCGAGTCTTAGCTCTTCTCCTCACCTCTCTTATTCTCCTTAAATCTATCAACAACTCTCTAACTTACTCCTTTCCACTAACTCTCTCTAATGAATTTTTTATACAAAGATCTTTTTACAAAAGAGGGGCTCCTCGAGCCTTCCCTCCAACTACCTATTCTCATTAAATTACATTTAATCGCCATCTAGTCTGAATCATATCTAGATCCACCTAACTGTCATCCATTAAAGGCGACAATACACATTACAATAACTCGGCCTCTACAAAGATAGTGGTTTGGCTTTCCTTGAGCCTTCAAACTTTTAATTACATTAAATTTTTAAATAAAAGATCAAAATTTGAGAGGACTGGTGCGTCCTTCTTTGGCATCCACTCCCTCCAAGTGCACTGATGTGTTGTCCACTGATGCATTTGATGAGTTGGAGAGATGCTCCTGCATCATGGGATGGTTTAAATTTGGGCACAAACCTTATGCAAACTGAGAGCATTGTTTGTGGTGAAATGAAGTACTTGAAAAGAGTGGGTGACCATAGAAGTCATCACAGAATTTGTTGTGGATTTGATTCCAAAGACAGAATTGGTTGGTTTTATTCATGACGAAAGTCAATGCTAGTCCTTTTGTTCACACCTTGGAGAGACAGAGCGTAGAGTACGTTGGTGAACGAAGCACTTGGGAAAGGTAGTTGAACATAGGATTTGTTGCAGAAATTGTCACAGATGTAATAGAAAAAGTGATCACAGAAGTGAAACATAGAGGGTGATCACATAATTGATTGCGAAGGGGGAGTAGTTTTGGGTTGAAAAAAGGTGAAGCACTTGGGTTCATTGGACAACTTGGGGTGAACTAGAGTAGATTCACAGCAACAAGTGGTTGGGAACATTTCCATCATGACATCTTCGTTTTGTGCATCCCCAAGAACTGTAGTTGACTTGAGTTGGGTTGTTGGATGATCACAGCCTTCGAACGAGATGACTCCTTGTAGATGTACAACAGTTGGTTAGTTTTGGATGTATGGGCTGACCCTGATTCTACCAAAGTTCTCCAAAAAAACCCTAGAAACCATCAACCTTTGCTCCTTTTCCCTTTTTTCCTTTCTTGACAGCCACCGGTACCTTCCACTAATCTGTCCATTTTGTTATTACCCATTGTACTTCTTCTGTTGTGATGCAATATTGCATCTTTAACCATGTCTTCTTGGGGTCTCTCTTTTCTTGTATCCATATGTTGTACCTAGATGCCTTGAAGTTGGAAATCCTCTCATGATCCTTCACCACTTTAGGTTAGATCCTCCATGTGTTTGGTATTTTCCCATGCATCTCCTAAATATACATTCCCAAAATGATGGCATTGGATTTCCTCTACTTTGGATCTATATTTTGTCGCAGGGTTATGTACCTTGTTGTGCCACATTTTCCTCTCATGTCACAAAATACTGAGTATTTAGGATCTTCCCATGCTACTACAGCTATCAAAATCAGCAACCAAGAATAGTATAACTTTGTCCTAGAGTCCTGCACATCTATGTAATATTCCAAAAATAGGTTGAGCAAATATGGTTCCCAATTGAAAACTGTCCCCTTCACACATTGTGTGGTTTCTACTACCACTCATGTTGGTGCCTCTTCTTTGCAACATTTTCTAAGTAGCTTATAGGCCATCAACTTTGTTGCAAATATGGTAGCTGGCTCATTTATATTTCTGATAATCGTGCCTCTTCTTCCCCTGTCAGTGCCAAATCTGGATTTTATTTCCTCTGAAATTGTCTTCTCCTTCGTTTTATCATCTAAATACTGCTCAAGATTCACTCCATTTGTTGGAAGCCCTGTAATATGTGCAATTAGATCTACATAAATCGTGACATGTCTATCCATCCAAAAAAATCCTCTATGAACTCTCACCAATAACTGTTTGACGCAGGCATTGACATCCTTCCCCCTTCCAAAGTGTGGGATCTCCAATAAATTAATAATGTCAGTGTTTGAAATCCTTGTGATCCATTGTTTGGGTTCTAGAATTGGAACTCCTAGTAAAGTTACCCCTTTTTATCTCCATATAAATTTCCTATGCAAGTTATGGAAATTTATCCAACTCTGTGACATCATGATATGCATATTTTAGTTTGGGAACAAACCCCGACATGTCCTCTACAACTATGATGATGCAGGAGCATCACCGTCATCATTTAATGAGGCAAGGTGGAGGACGAATCAACATCCAGCACAACGCACTTTAACTGGTTTGGATTCCAAGGAGGGTGCGTCACATTAAATTTTGAAAGCATTTTAATTAAATATATCCCATGAGATCTTGAAGTTAGATCCATTGTATGTGCTCAAGGATATTGTAATTTCCTTTAAATTCTTGTATGATTGTACATATCTCGAGCACCGACTCATATATAGAGTGTAATTATTCATTTATTGTAATAATCCTAGTGGTAGGATGCTTTAATTATGATATCAAAGCACTAGAATAGTCTCGAGGGAAGGATCAAGAAGCCCCTTCATGTATAAATCAATGTAATCTGTCCAAAAGAGGTTTTGAAAAAGAGTTGTTGTTGTAGTTGTTGAGAGAAGAAGATGAAAGCTGTCGAGAGTTGTTTAAATCCTTGTAAATATTTGTTGAAGGAATATAGAAGGAGAGAATTGCTTTCAGATTTATGAGCTTTATTGTCTTTGAGTAACTGGGTAAATTTTATGTTATTTATCTATGTGTTTATGTGTGTGTGCATCTAAATGGTTGGTTGAATGAATCCTTAATGTTCATTTAAGTTTCAATTGTTTCTCTTATGAAATATCGGTGCAAGGAGTGCACAGTTCCCACACAAGGAGTGTGGAGGCCGAACTGTTAAAGGTTCGAATAGCTTAAGAGATATTATGCAAGTTTATGTAGAGCGAACGCAAGGACTGCGCCTATACTCACAGGAGTATAAAATATCAGAGGGGAGACTAGTGAAATGAGTGCACGGGGTCGACACTTTGTTAAGTGTGAAAAATATCAGAGGATAGATAGCGCAAGGAGTGCGTAGGATAATTTTACAAGTCCCAATATCAGAGGAGAGATAGCGCAAGTGTGTGTAGAGCCTATGCAAGGAGTGCATAAGGAGAGAACAATCTAAGTTCCAGATTGTAAGTGAAGCACAAAGTTTGTGCCAAGGTTCGAGTCCTTTAAGTGTGAAATATCTCTGGAGGGAAGTGCAAGGTGTGTGCCATAGTCTAATTCATTCAAGTGACAAATATTTAGGAGGGATAGCGAGATTAAGTCCCCAAGGAAAATAAATATCTTTGTTTGAAAGAGAGCAGACGATATTTGTTTGGGAGGTATCAATATCCCTCACTGTCATTGGATCAAGACAGGGAGACCGGACGTTAAACCCCCAATTCCTTTGCAATTCGTTGCTCCGACAGTTTAAGTCATTTGTTGTACGTAAGGAAAAATCCCCGAAGCACGAAGTCCCGGAGTGAATCTACACCATAGATCACTGGGAGAAGTGTGAGCCATTGGATCCCTAAGTGGTTCGACGATTTGACACTTCGAGAGAAATAGGTAGTTGTTGTGCGTAGTGGAGAAATCCCTGAAGTATCAAATTGTGGAGTTAATACAGACCGTTCATTGTTGGGTACATGTGTACCATGGATATCCACCCTTCTCCAATCCGACGTTCGACAGTTCCTGAATCTAGTGGTGATTAGGAGCCAGAAGTCCTAAAGCCTAGCGTTTCGGAGCTTATCACAATCGTTGGTTGTTGGAGGAGTGTAAGTAATAGATCACTAGTTTGACATTTGGGAGATTTGGAGTGTATTGTGGGAAAATATTTCGAAGCCCAAAGTTATTTCCTTCAAAATTTAATCCATGGGTTTTAGGCTCGAGGTCACATGAAGACTTCGTTGGAGTAAAAATACCCTCGCGAACATGAATATTCGCTTAGGAAAAGAAGAAAAGGAAAGTGGTAAAGAATTCTAAGTGTTTAGTGAGGACCCGAGTGTGAGTTTTAAACCTGCGAAGTAAAGCAATGCATATAGATTCTTAAGCAATACATAAATTAATCAATGGCTCATACACAGAGTACACAGAGATATTATACCAGAAACCCTCAACCGGCAAAAACCTTTCTTATTTTCATTATATCGAATTTCACCATTCACCATACAATATATACAATGTTTTTAGGTATTCCGTAAATACCAAAACCTTAATCCCTTAATCCAGGATTAATTTACAAATCCGCTAAAAATAGCAAAATCCGCTAAAAATAACAGTTGTCGTATCTGACGCACCCACACACACACATACATGAAAAGAATATAACACATACCCAACATTCTCCCACTTGTTGTTTTCTTTGCATCCAGGGGTCCAGGGGATTATATAGTCAACAATCTGGGGCAACAATGCCCATTGTTACTCTACACCAGGAGAAATTTTCTGTGCTCACAGACTTTGTCAATGAATCTACAACATTCTTCAAAGTGTCAACCTTTTCCAACAACAACTTCTTTTCCTCAACCATGTCTCTCACAAAGTGATACTGAACATCAATATGCTTTGTCTTCGAATGGTAAATTGGGTTCTTTGCTAGGAATATTGCACTCTGACTGTCACAGTCTAATCTCACTGCTTGTTGTACCAACTCAATACCTGAATACAATCTTTGTAACCATACTACGTCCTTGCTTGCATGAGTGGCTTCCATGTATTCAGCTTCTGTAGTTGAGAGTGCCACTAAAGCCTGTCTTTTACTCATCCAACTGATTGCTCCTCCAAATAGGTTAAACACATACCCACTTGTAGATCTTCTGTGATCCAAATCTCCAGCGCAATCTGCATCAAAAAAGCCATGTATGTCCACCACTCTGTCCAATCCTGATCTTCCTTGGTAGCACAATACATAACTGATGGTGCCACGAAGATACCTGAAGACCCTCTTTACTGTTGTCCAATGCTCCTTCCCTGGTTTTGATATATACCTGCTCAAAACTCCCACTGCATGTGCAATGTCTAGTCTAGTACAAACCATTTCATACATCAAACTGCCCACTGCACTGGCATATGGAACAATGGGACATGTCCTGTTCTTCTTCCTGTGTCTTGGGACACTAATCTGTAGATAACTTTACACCTATAGGACTAGGAACCTTGACCGATTTACTTCCATGCATATTAAACCTTTGCAATATCATTTCAACATATTTTCTTTGATTCGACCAGAGTTTCCTATTTGCATGATCTCTTTTAATCTCCATTCCCAGAATGAAGTTAGCAGCACCG
>SNQJ01S0180881.1:16635-36030 GCA_010110895.2 Picea sitchensis | reverse complement strand
TCTAACCTTTTACCATACAGCTGTCATGACTAGCAGAGCCCAACTAGGCATGTAAGCACTCACTTTTTGCTCACACATTGACGAAAAGAGTGCAAACACCACTGTATCCTGTTTTTATCTTCTTGCACTCGATGAAGGCGAGCTTCGGTCATGTCAGCTATTCTACAGAGTTGGGTGGGCTCATCTCCCAACTTTGGTTCTTCTGATGGCGGGGGTGCAGTGGATACTGCGCAAATGAATTGAAGGGCCATGACTAGCAGAGCCCAACTAGGCATGTAAGCACTCACTTTTTGCTCACACATTGACGAAAAGAGTGCAAACACCACTGTATCCTGTTTTTATCTTCTTGCACTCGATGAAGGCGAGCTTCGGTCATGTCAGCTATTCTACAGAGTTGGGTGGGCTCATCTCCCAACTTTGGTTCTTCTGATGGCGGGGGTGCAGTGGATACTGCGCAAATGAATTGAAGGGCCTGCTATACCTCTCTGAGTTTTGTCTCAATCCCATCATACATGGTTTCTTTCTTGGCTTCAATGTTATACATAATCTCCTACAAGGCATCTGATATGGCTGCAATGATGAAGTCGAAGTCATCGAGTGTGAGCATGGTCTGCAGCTTAGTCTCCGTGGCTTTGGATTTCTTTCGTGAAGTAGGTTTCATGGGGGAAACCTTCCTTTTCTTAGAGGGATCGGTCTCATCAAAAATATCCCTAGGAAGTGTTACTTCGCCTTGCTTCTACTAATCGTCTTTGCCATTGGTCTCTTCTCTATCTACTTTGTCAATACCTCCTCGTCCAGGTGACTCTGAAGCAGTTTCTTCTGATGCATTGCTCCGGTTTTGTACCTCTTTGATCTTATTTATTCTACTGGTTCCAGGTGTGTTGTGTTCTTCGTGGGTGGCCTCTGAGATGCCAATTAGTTCAAGATCAAACATTTCTGTGGGTTCAGCAGGGATAAGGAGCTCTGTAGACCAATCCTTGGTTATCTCCTCGAGGTCCTCCTTTGTGAGATTATAGTATGACTGAAGCTCTTCTTTATGATCATCTTCATGTGTAGTGATATAAATAAAGTGTCGATCTATGCATAACTTCATGAGGGGTCTAAACCAGTGCAGGGTGTTCAAAGTCATACGAGGGACAACCCCAATAGCCCTATTCAACTGGAGATAGTATGTGTGAAATAATGCGTTTGACTTCCACTGTTTTCCCATATCGCTTGAGTATCAGAGAGTGGTGAACTTCGTAGCAAGTGGCTCGAATGGATCAATGTCCAGGAAGGTCACACCTTCCAACATCTCCCAGGAAGTAAATTCTATGAGTATCAAGAGATAGCTAAAATGGAACTCATAGCCCTAATCTTGAGCTTTGCAGAAATCCAGTTTGAGCAGGTTGACTAAGTACTTCGCCAAGTTCATTTGGAGTCCTTCTACACATTTTCTCGTGAGGTCAACAAAGAACCCTGTGACCTGTGTAGGTCTATTCTTTCTCACCATCTTTCCTGCGATCAGCTGGTAGGCCAGGCACACTGTGCCATTCTGGATGGAAGATACCTTGTAGCCTCGCATCCCCTTTTCTACATCTCCATATGTATCCTTAATCCTATGTGCCAATGCACAATCTGCAGGCTTCCCTAGATAGAATTCATGTGGGTCGGGTCTCTGCATGCTCAATTCGATGATCCTATGGATTAGCGCTAGATCGACTGTGATGTGTCTATCTATCCATAGGTAGACGCCATGGTAACATGATAGTAGGAGCTTAACACATACATTAACCTCCTGGTACCTTCCAAAATGTAGAATATTCATCACATTCAGGATGGTCGACTGCACAAGGTTCATAGTCCATGGTTGGGGGATTATTCTCGAGTTCTTCCCTGTCGTCCTAGTTAAGTATTTGTGAGGGGAGAGCATACTATGGTTCTTATGGTCCCCTAGGTTGAAGTGTTTGAATTTTAATGTCACGATCTTATCCTGTTGCGTTGTAACTGCACGTATCCCCTTCGAGAGGTATGTAGTAACCAAGGTATAATCGAAATCCCTTGAGACACTTTCACGACTCACCGCACTAGCCAGAGGCGGGATATAGTCAAGAAGGATAGTTGAGATTAACTTTGGGTTTGCCAAGTCATCTCGATGCTTGGTTATCTTCTTTGTCGTAGCTTGGGATGGTCTGGATCCATGAGAAGTCAATGGGGAGTCTTTCAGTCGCGTCGATGAGGCATGAATTCCTGTGGACATTAATTTCTCATCCATTAGATAGATTATAACTTATTCTACACACTCTTCAACTGCGCTGATTTTGTATGACATACACTTTCAAGATTGCATGACTCATATTGATGAATGGGTTCTCAAAGAAATAAAACAGGTGGTGATCTCAGTAAACACAACGCTGTAGCAATGAGTTGTCTTGGATACAATTCGCAAAATTGTTCTTAGTGCAACAATCGATGGACTAAGTAGACAACGAGTTAAAAGATCTCTCCAATGGACAAGAGGCCTTCATCAATGCGGTTCTGTCCGTTGCGGTGTGGTGCCAACGGTTTGATGGTGATATTTCTGGTCATAACTGTTGTTCTAACCGTTCGGGGTGTTAGTCTAACGGTCATAATGCTTCCAATGGTCATATCGCTTCGCCATGGCGAAGTGCCATGTTGCGTTTTTCTGATATACCGACGAAGTTACAATTTTTCAAATCTTCCTTCTGCGAACTCCCCTCTGGAACATTCTGCAACTTTTCTCTCTTCTTACTGAGCTTTCTATCCTTCCTCCCTGTGATCTTTTTCTCGGTATTCCTTTTTCCATTTTGATTCTTATCTCCTTTTGGCATAGTAACTTCACGTTGTTGATATTATTTCATAGGGTTCAAGGGAAATACTTCTTCTTTGTCTGGGGTAGGTGCTCCACTCTTCTATGAGTCTTCTTGTGTTCTTTCAACTTCTACATTCAAGTTTCTGGTTCTAAACAACTTTGATCTGTTCTCCTGTTCTTCAATCAAGTGCGATATCCTTCTAGTCATGAAATCTTTTAATTCTTGCTTATTCTGTTCTAAGACTTTCTCTTCTTTTCTTCTGGTCTAATCTTTCTCAATCTAGGTTTTTCCTAGTAACATAGAAAATGGGCTGTCATTCTGAATAAATTTAACAACCTCAAAATCTCCCTCTATCGAAGTTCCATGAGAACTCATAGATATATGGGTGAGTCTTCCACATAGGGTTATCAACTTTCCTCTGAATAATCTTATTCCTCCCAATGAAGGAATCATAGCAGGCTTTCCTAAAATTTCCCAAGTGCCTTATGTCATGATATTCACCTATTTTTCTTCATCCAGAACATAGTCAATGTCGAAGTCTCCTATTCTTGTTTCTATTTATTCTTTTTCTTTGAATATCTCTGATAAGTTGATATTTATATGATCATTCAGGGTTTCTTTCATTTGTAGGAATACATTATCTGATTCTTTTCGAGGATTTTCTATGGTCTTAGTTTCTTGATCTTCCTTAGGGTTTTCTTGTCTCATATTCATTCTTTCAACCTTAGCAATCATTCTAGGAAAATCCAAAAAATCATGGTCCGTAGCTTTACAACAAATAAAACTAGGTCTTCTACTAGGGCATTCCTTAGAAATATGTCCCAGTCTTCTGCAATTATAACAAAGGGTTAATCCTCTTTTTCTTTTAAATGATCCCCAGCTTTTCCTGTACTGTGCATTAGGGTCATAGTAGCTAACCTGCAAAAAATTCTTTCGAGGGTCCTGCATCCATTTGTTAGTCCAAACATTTTTTCTATGCATAGGAATAACATATCTTTCATCATTTCTATCAAATCTAATCATATCAAATATTATTTCTTCTAGTTGTACCCTATTTTTCAGGCTAGGACAAAATTTATCAAACATACCTAGATTCATACTTTCGAAATAAAAATTTCCACTTATCTTACCTTTTCAATCAAAACTTTTCACTGTTCTTACCTTTATCAGAGCACATAGCTTCACGATATTACCTCTTTTCTTCAGATATGGATTCTCTTCTTAGCACAGAGCTTTACAGGTCAAGTAGAATACTGCACAATAGGGCAACAAATCTATGCACATAGCTTTCTCTTTTCTTCAGTTCCCAACAATCATAGTTTCAGGTCTCGAAAAAGGAACCATTTGTTGGCACAGGGGCAGACCTAGGGTTCAACGCTCAAGAGCGCACCAACAAAACCCTAACTACCGACCCTTTCGGCAACACCTGCGAAGAAGATGAAGTCTCACCTGAGGTAGAGGCAGGGGTGGTTGCAAGACTCCAGTGTCTACAACCTTAGCTGGGAGACATATCTGTGATTACAATATTTTACCAAAGAACTTAGCAGTTACAGTTCATCAATGTTTAACCAGTATCTACTTCGTAGTAAAAAACTTAATCACAGAGCATCACGGTATTGACCCAGATCTAGTATATTCAAGCACTAAGCACATTCAAATAGGTTAGATCTAGAACTCATCCATATTATTAAGCACAAAGCATCACAGATCTATCTATCATTCACCTACATCAAAGAACTAAGCAATTAAACACATAGCACATCAATACATCGCAAAAATCATAGCAACACAAGATATACATGGTTCACCCCCAGCTTGGGGCTACATCCACCAACTCTTATTCTCTTTTATTATCTTCTGTCAATCTTCTACATGCATAGAGCCACAAGATCCTACTCTGCATAGGGAAAGAGATCTATGTGCACTTCTCCAGATCCTCCTTCCCCGAGCTATATTACAACACAAAGATTCTACTCAATCCCTTAAAATCACTTGCACTTAGCCTTGCAAGTCTCACACAACATGCACAAAGCATGTACATAAATCACTTGAAATTAGCACATCATCACACAAATGCCTATATCGTCTTGTCTTACATCGCCTAGACATCTATTTATACATTACAAAATGGGCCTAAACATGGGTAAACCCATGGGATGACATCCCCATACCCATTACATAATCCCAAAACCCAAAAATCCATAAATAAGGGGCCGAGATCCCGCAATCTCTGCTTCGACTTGCACTATGCCTTCGACAGCCTGTCGAAGTGCCAAAATAGGTCAAACATGGCCAAGGATCCTCAAAAATTGGTCAAGGGCCAACAAGCCCCCAACACTCACCCGTGACTCATCTTGAGTCACTCTGGTTTGGGTAGCTCTTCTTCAAAATCCCCGAGCTTGGCTCAAGATTCTTTGACCTGTTGTTGTGCCAAGGCCTCCTGCTCAAACTCCTAGATAACTGCTTCGTTGAGAGGTCCCTCTAAGCGTTGTTCAACTACGACGATGACTTGTTATAGCTTTACTACTTGGCCTTCAATCTCCTCAAACAATTGGCATGCTTCATCTTGGATTGGTTGGAGCCTCTGAGTCACTTCCATGACTTTTCTCTATATGGTGTGGACTTGCTGTTGAGTACTGCACTATTCCTAGGATCATTTCATCCTTTCAACTATGGATAGGGGCTTCAAATGCGCCTGTACTATTGTTGCTTGCTTCTTTTCCTCTTGGAGCTATGCTTCCAGTTTGCTCAGCTCCGAATCTCCTACAAGGTGCTCATAGGTCTGTGCACTTCTATTGCTAAGTTGTTTACATTCCAGAGTGAATGCTTTGATCCTTTCAATTGCACTCCAGGCAATGGCTTCTCTTTGATATCGCACGTTCTATGGGGTACCTGGCACTGTTCGTAGCTCTAGGTCTGAGATTCTCTGTTGAATATGCTAGATAGCTTCGACAATCTACGCTACTTGATGCTCTACTCATTCTTTCACCTTCTTCTCTGACTACTTATTTGACTCTAAGATGCTCTATGAGCAACTGATCTCTCTCTTGTTTGACCTGCACTCTCTCTTATTCGAACTTGGTGTGGAGGTCATATTTCTCTTATTTCGCAACTTGGCGTTGCTCTACCATTTCCAGTTGTGCTTTCTTTAATGCCACTATAGCCTGTTCTTTCTCTTCTTACACTCAACGAAGGTGAGCTTCGGTCACATCAACTATTCTGTAGAGTTGGGCAGGCTCATCTCCCAACTTTGGTTCTTCTAATGGAGGGGGCACAGTGGATATTGCACGGCTAGATTGAAGAGCCTGTTGTACCTCTCTGAGTTATGTCTCAATCCTATCATACATGGATTCTTTCTTGGCTTCGGTGTCCTACATAATCTCCTGTGAGGCATCTGATACAACTACAATGATGAAGTTGAAGTCATCGAGTGTGAGGACGGTCTACAACTTAGTCCTAGTGGCTTTGGATTTTTTTCGTGAAGTAGGTTTCCTAGGGGACACCTTCCTTTTCTTAGAAGGATCAGTCTCATCAACAAGATCCCTTGGTAGTGTTACTTCACCTTGATTATGTTGATTGTCTTTGCCATTAGTCTCTTCTCTATCTTCTTCATCATTACCTCCTCATCTATGTGACTCTGAAGCGGTTTCTTCTAATGCGCTACTCAGGTTTTGTACCTCTTTGGTCTTCTTCCTTCTACTAGTTCTAGGTGTGTCATGTTCTTCGTGGGTGGCTTATGAGCTACCAATTAGTTTGGGATCAGACATTTCTACGGGGTCAACAGGGATAAGGAGCTCTGCAGACCAATCCTTGGTTATCTCCTCGAGGTCCTCCTCTATGAGCTTGTAGTATGACTGAAGCTCTTCTTTATTCTCATCTGCATGTGCAATGATATAAATAAAGTGTTGATCTGTGAAGAACTTCATGAGGGGTTTGAACCGGTGTAGGGTGTTCGATGTCATACAAGGGATAGCCCCAATAGCCTTATTCAACTTGAGATAGTATGTGTGAAATACTGCATTTGAATACCATTGTTTTCCCATATTTATCAAGTATCAGAGTGTGGTGAACTTCACAGCAAGTGGCTCGAATGGCTCAATGTCTGGGAAGTTCATACCTTTCAGCATCTCCCAGGTGGTAAATTCTATGAGGATCAATAACTGACTAAAATGGAACTCATATCCCTGATCCTGAGCTTCGTAGAAATCCCGTTCGAGCTAGTTGACTAAGTACTTTGCCCAGTTCATTTGGAGTCCTTCTACACATTTTCCCGCGAGGTCAATAATGAACCCTGTGACCTGCATAGGTTTGTTCTTTCTCACCATCTTTCCTGCGATCAGTTGATAGGCCAGGTGCACTATGCCATTCTGGATGGAAGCTACTTTGTGGCCTTGCGTCCCCTTTTCTACATCGACATATGTGTCTTTAATCCTCCGTGCCAATGCATGATATGCAACCTTCCCTGGGTAGAAGTCTTGTGGGTCGGGTCCCTGCATGCTCAATCTGGTGATCCTATGGATCAATGTCAGATCAACTGTGATGCATCTATCTAGCCATAGGTAGCTGCCATGGTAACATGATAAGAGGAGCTTAACACATGCGTTAAACTCCTGGTGCCTTCCAAAATGTGGAATCTTCATCACATTTAGGATGGTGGACTGCGTGAGGTTCATAGTCCATGGTTGGAGGATTATTCTCGAGTTATTCACCTTCATCCTAGTTAAGTATCTGTGAGGGGTGAGCATACTGTGGTTCTTATAGTCCCCTAGGTTAAAGTCGCTAAATTTGAATGTTGTGATCTTATCTTGCTACATTATAACTGCACATATCCCCTTTTGGGGGTACGCAATAACCAAGGTATAATTGAAATACCTCAGGACACTGTCACGACTCACTATGCTGGCTAGAGGCAGGATATAGTTAGGATTAACTTTGCATTCGCCAAGTCATCTCGATACTTGGTTCTCTTCTATGTTGCAACTCGGGATGGTACGGATGCACGAGCAGTCGACGGGGAGGCTTGCACTCCTCGTGTCGACGAGGCCTGAATTCCCGTGGACATTAATTTCTCATCCATTAGATCGATTATAACTTCTTCTACACACTTTTCAGCTGCTTCGAGTTTTTTTGACATACACTCGCAAGATCAGATGACTCATATTGATGAATGGGTGCTCAAAGAAAAAGAATAGGTGGGGATGATCTGAAAATAGAAGGATGACTTGTTATGCTATGCAAGCACCCTCTACTTCATTAAAATAAACTTTACAGGACCTTGTTTCATGTGTTAAAATATGCAAGATAGATTATGTGTTAAGTTCATGCTTCTTCCTTTAAATGTTCATGTGTGAGAAATTGTTCGTTTAAATGGTTAAATATGTGCTTTAAATAAAAACACAACAACATAACTTGCAGCAAATAAACCATCAAACTCACAACAAAAACAAGATGATAAAGGAGTTCACCCCTCTCCGGGCTACATCTCCTTGAGCCTCCATGTATGTGTGAAATACTGTGTTTGACTACCATTGTTTTCCCATATTGCTCAAGTATCAGAGCGTGGTGAACTTCGCAGCAAGTGGCTTGAATGGGTCAATGTCTGGGAAGTTCGCACCTTCTAGCATCTCCTAGGAAGTAAATTCTATGAGGATCAACAACTGACTAAAATGTAACTCATATCCCTGATCCCGAGCTTCGCAGAAATCTCGTTCGAGCTAGTTGACTAAGTACTTTGCCCAGTTCATTTGGAGTCCTTCTACACATTTTCCCACGAGGTCAATAATGACCCCTGTGACCTGTGTAGGTTTGTTCTTTCTCACCAGATTTCCTGCGATCAGTTGACAGGCCAGGTGCACTATGCCATTCTGGATGGAAGCTACTTTGTGGCCTTGCATCCCCTTTTCTACATCGACATATGTGTCTTTAATCCTCCATGCCAATGCATGATAGGCAGCCATCCCTAGGTAGAAGTCTTGTGGGCCGGGTCCCTACATGCTCAATCTGGTGATCCTATGGATCAACATAAGATCAACTGTGATGCATCTATCTAGCGATAGGTAGATTCCATGGTAACATGATAACAAGAGCTTAACACATGCGTTAACCTCCTAGTGCCTTCCAAAATGTGGAATCTTCATCACATTTAGGATGGTGGACTGCGTGAGGTTCATAGTCCATGGTTGGAGGATTATTCTCGAGTTATTCACCTTCATCCTAGTTAAGTATCTGTGAGGGGCAAGCATACTGTGGTTCTTACGGTCCCCTAGGTTAAAGTCGCTAAATTTGAATGTTGTGATCTTATCTTGCTGCATTATAACTGCACATATCCCCTTCTGGGGGTACGCAACAACCAATGTATAATTGAAATACCTTAGGACACTGTCACGACTCACTGCGCTAGCCAGAGGCGGGATATAGTTAGGATTAACTTCTCATTCACCAAGTCATCTCGATACTTGGTTCTCTTCTATGTTGTAGCTCGGGATGGTACAAATGCATGAGCAGTCGATGGGGAGGCTTGCACTCCTTGTGTCGATGAGGCCTGAATTCCTGTGGACATTATTTTCTTATCCATTAGATTGATTAGAACTTCTTCTACACACTTTTCAACTGCTCTGAGTTTTTCTAACATACACTCGCAAGATCAGATGACTCATATTGATGAATGGGTGCTCAAAGCAAAAGAACAGGTGGGGATGATCTGAAAATAGAAGGCTGACTTGTTATGCTATGCAAGCACCCTCTACTTCATTAAAATAAACTTTATAGGACCTTGTTTCATGTGTTAAAATATGCAAGATAGATTATGTGTTAAGTTCATGCTTCTTCCTTTAAATGTTCATGTGTGAGAAATTGTTCATTTAAATGGTTAAATATGTGCTTTAAATAAAAACAAAGCAACATAACTTGCAGCAAATAAACCATCAAACTCACAACAAAAACAAGATGATAAAGGAGTTCACCCCTCTCCGGGCTACATCTCCTTGAGTCTCCATTAATGGACTTGGCTATGTGGGATTAATTTGTCAAAGATTATTTTACAAGCTACTGCTCAACTCCAATGGAAATTCTGACTGTACCATTGGGATCAAAATACGTAAAAACCCCAAAAATGACTAATAGAACTCTGAAAATGGATCATGGCTCATATGGGCATGACCTCTTCTACATGTGGCCTTAAGCTTCTCTGAGCTTCTCTTTGGTAAAAAAACCTGTAAAAGTCCTCAAAAGCCTCTGAAACCTGTCCCAATGTGTTTAGAGCATAACAATTAGCCAAAAATGACTATTCAGTCACAGAAAACAAACTTGGACTCACCAAAACATGACCTCAATCAATGAGGGCTTCAAGCTCCCTGGAGCTTCCTGAAACTTCAATGGTTAAAAACCTACAAAAGAAGTCTTCAAATGGCTGTGAAAATAGTGCCAATGGATTCAGAACGTCCAAAAACCTCTAGCTGGGATTTTATGGCACCTAATTCGGCCAAAAAATGAAGAATATAGGCCTCCTTCCATTCTCTTCCTTCAAGCTTGATGTCTCTGGTTCGCCAAAACACACCTCCTGTATGTTGAACCAAGAACACGCTTCAAAACATGTGCTTAAACCCATCACATGCGCATAACCGAAAATGGTCCAAACTATAGGACGGTTAGGGCGCGTCCAACCCCAAACCACCAAGACCACGGACACATGGGTAAGCACCCGAAACCATGGGCTAATCGTTTGTTACAAACCAAACTTTAACCCCCGCGCGCCAAGATTAAGGTCATATGGATCGATCCATAAGACCAGGGGCTAACCGTTTGAACATGAAACTAAAACCCGCGCTCTGTGTAGGGTCATATAGTAATAGAATCCGAAACCAAGGGATAAATGCCACGAAATATGTGTGTGCGTTATAGCTCCGTATATACTGGGTCACATGGCAACAATGCAACCACGGGCTGGGGTTAAGCCCCAGCCCGACCCCGTGCCAACCATACAATAGGTTTAATTCAAATAAATTTAAATACATATTGTTAATAAGAAACACCGTGTGGGCTAGTGGTAGCCCACACTCTACCAAAGCACAGAGCCAAAGGGGGAGGTCCGGGGTTCGATCCCCACAGACTCCATAAATTTTGAACCAATAAACCATTACCATGGTGCCACGTGGCAGCCCATGACTGGGCCATGTGGCACCACACTATTTTCCAAAAATGATGCCACATGTCGACAAATGATTTTTCCAAATCTGCCAATCCGAAACTGCCATGTCAGCATGTGCCAACTCAGCTCTGCCACATCAGCCTGTACGGACTGTACGAACTGCACAGTCAGCGTCCTATTTTTTACCTGTTTGATGATTCAAACAGATCGCGATATATCTCACTCCCGATGTCCATTTGAGACAAAACAAGTTGCGTTGGGTTCATTATGATGAGGGCTACACTCTCGTTCATTTTGAGGCAATTCCGAGAATGTTGATTTTTGAGCTAAATTTTGACCCCTGGTCCAGATTTTGATTAGGGGATCTCAGTAAACATAGTGCAATAGCAATGAGTTGTCTTGGATACAATTCGTAAAAGTGTTATTGGTGCAACAATCGACGGAATAAGTAGACAACGAGGTAACAAATCTCTCCAACGGACAAGAGGTCTTCATGAATGCGGTTCTGTCTATTGTAGTGCAGTCCCAACGGTCTGATGGTGAGATTTCTAGTCATAAATATTGTTCTAACCATTCGGGGCATCAGTCTAACAGTCATAATGCTTCCAATGGTCATATCTCTTTACCATGGCGAAGTTCCATGTTGCACTGTTCTGATATCCCGAAAAAGTTCCAGTTTTGCAAATTTTCCTTCTGCGAAGTCCCCTTTGGAACATTCTGCAACTTTTCTCTCTTCTTATTAAGCTTTCTAGCCTTCCTCCCTATGATATTTGTCTCGATATTCCTCTTTCAATTCTGATTCTTATCTCCTTTTGGCATATTAACTTCACACCGTTGAAATTCTTTCATAGGGTTCAAGGACAATACTTCGTCTTTGTATGGGGTAGGTGCTCCACTCTTCTCTGAGTCTTCTTTTGTTCTTTCAACTTCGACATTCAAGTTTCTGGTTCTAAACAGCTTCGATCTATTCTCCCGTTCTTCAATCAAGTGCACTATCCTCCTAGTCATGAAATCATTTAATTCTTTCTTCTTCTATTCTAAGACTTCCTCTTCTTTTCTTCTGGTCTGATCCTTCTCAATCCAGGTTTTTCCTAGTAACATAGCAAATGGGGTTTCATTCTCAATAAATTTAACAACCTCAAAATCTTCCTCTATCGAAGTTCCATGAGAACTAATAGATATCTGGGTGAGTCTTCCACATAGGGTTATCAAATTTCCTATGAATAATCCTATTCCTCCCAATGAAGGAATCATAGCAGGATTTCCTAAAATTTCCCAAGTGCCTTCTGTCATTATATTCACCCGTGTTTCTTCATCCAGAACACAGTCAATGTCAAAGTATCCTATTCTTGTTTCTATGCATTCTTTTTCTTTGAATATATCTGATAAGTTGATATTTCTACGATGATTCATGGTTTCTTTCATTTGTAGAAATACAATATCTGATTCTTTCTAGGGTTCTGCCACAGTCTTAGTTTCTTGATCTTCCTCATGGTTTTCTTATCTCATATTCATTCTTTCAACCTTAGCAATAATTCTAGGGAATCCAAAACTTCATGATCCATAGCTTTACAACAAAGACAACTAGGTCTTCTACCAGGGCATTCCTTAGCAAGATGTCCTGGTCTTCTACAATTATAACAAAGGGTTAATCCTCTTTTTTCTTTTAAATGATCCCCAGCTTTTCCTGTACTGCGTAGTAGGGTCATAGTAGCTAAGATGCAAAAAATTCTTTCTAGGATCACTCATCCATTGTTTATTCCGAACATTCTTTCTATTCATAGGAATAACATATCTTTTATCATTTCTATCAGATCTTACCTTTTCAATCAAAACTTTTCATTGTTCTTACCTTTATCAGAGAACAAAGCTTCAAGATCTTACCTCTTTTCTTTAGATCTAACTTCTCTTCTTACCACAGAGATTTATAGGTCAAGTAGAATACTGCACACTAGGGCAACAGATCTATGCACATAATTTTCTCTTTTCTTCAATTCCTAGCAATCACAGTTTCAGGTCCTGACAATGGAACCATTTGTTGGGACAGGGGAAGACCTAGGGTTCAACGCTCAAGAGCGCACCAACAAAACCCTAACTACTGATCCTTTCAGAAACACCTGCGAAGTAGATGAAGTCTCACCCGAGGTAGAGGAAGGGGTGGTTTCAGGACTCCAGTGTCTGCAATGTTATCTTGGACACAGATCTGTGATTA
Source organism: Picea sitchensis (assembly GCA_010110895.2). Classification (NCBI taxonomy): domain Eukaryota; kingdom Viridiplantae; phylum Streptophyta; class Pinopsida; order Pinales; family Pinaceae; genus Picea; species Picea sitchensis. Next base: position 22,859 of record SNQJ01S0180881.1, on the reverse strand, counting down.
CAATATTCTACTAAAGCACTTAGCAATTACGGTTCATCAGTATTTAACCAGTATCTACTTCACAGTAAAAATCGTAATCAAAGAGAATCATGGCATTCACCCAGATCTAGTATATTCAAGCACTAAGCACATTCACATAGGTTATATCTAGTATTCATCCATATTATTAAGCACAAAGCATTGCAGATCTATCTATCATTCACCTACATCAAAGCACTAAGAAAATAAACACATAGCACATCAATACATCGCACAAAGCATAACAACACATGATATATGTGGTTCACCCCCAACCTGGGGATACATCCACCAACTTTTCTTCTCTTTTATTATATTTTGTCAATCATATACATGTGTAGAGCCACAAGATCCTACTCCGCATACGACAGAAGATGTATGCGCACTTCGTCAGATCCTCCTTCCCCGCGATAAATTACAACACAAAGATTCTACTCAATCCCTTACAGTCACTTACACTTAGCCTTGCATGTCTCACATAGCATGCACAAAGCATGTACAACTATCACTTTCGCTTAGCACATCATCACACAAATGATTATATCGTCTCCTCTTACATCGCCTAGAAATCTATTTATACATTACAAAATCGGCCTAAACATGGGTAAACCCATGGGCTGACATCCCCATACCCATTACATAATCCCAAAACCCAAAAATCCCTAAACAATGGGACAAGATCCTGTGCTCTCTACTTCGACTTGCGCTCCACCTTCAACAACCTGTCGAAGTCCCAAAATAGGTCAAACATGACCAAGGATCCTCAAAACTTGGTCAAGGGCAAACATAGCTAAAAAAAAACAAATTATGTGCTTTTATTTATGGTCAAGTCTTAAAAATACAGAGACAATCACACAATCAAACATAGGTTCATTATAGTTATTTCAATTTTAAATCTATTTATTAAAATTTTTAAAATATTCAAATTATTTTAATCAATTAAATATCTTAATTATATCATTTTCATTCTTATATCACATAAAATTTATTATTCTATAAATAAAAATTATAATACTAAAAAGTATACATCGTAATAAAAAAAAATTCCATTTACTTATCTTCATTTCCAAACACAACAAGTGTTGCATGGCAGTGTAGTCCATGTTGGGTTGAATTGGGAATAAATGCAGATGGATGGAGTAAAAGTAGCGGGGGAAGATGGAAATTGCAGTGCAAATGTGTCAAGAAGCATGATGGACAGGTGGTAACCATGCAATATATGACACATGCCCTTTAGAGTTTTCTTTATTTTGTGAAACTATATAATCCATCTTGATATGTTCGAAATGTTCGTTCTTTCGAGTTTTATCTCTTCAATGTTTTATCTATTCAGTGTATATTTTGAAATGGTTAGAGTTAAGTAAAATTTCCATAGAGATGTCTGTATATGTGTCAGGAAATAAAAATTTAGGAGCATATAAATATAAAAAGTGATAAAAAACAATGTTATTTGGAATATATTGAAAAATAAAAGTGTGTTACATATTTCTGGAAATTTAAATGTGTTTGTCATATACACTGACATTGGGTCTCCCGCTGACCCAACAAAAAAAGATATGCATGAGAAAAATGCAATTCAAATAAATTAAACAGAATGTCTTGACATTCAGCATAGTTGAAGATAAAAATTTAGGAGCACATAAATATAAAAGGAGATAATTTTTTTATTTATTTGGAATATATATAAAAAAATAGTTTGTTACATATTCCTGGAAATTTAAATGTGTTTGTCATATAGACTAGGATTGGGGATCCCGTGGAATATAAGAGGAATATGTACAAGAAATAGGACTGTGGAAGGAAAATTGGGCGAAGGTAGACTGTAATACCTGGAAAGAAGAAATGGGAAGGTATCAGTATTTCACTAGAGATTTATATTCAGAAAAGGTGGAATGACTGGATTGATAAACAAAGCATGATGTCATTAGTATAGACTTACAGATATGGTACATATGAGATTTTTTGCTATTTTCTCGCTGATGCCTTTTCCTCTTGCCTTTCGTCGACGACCTGCTTCAACTCCGTTTCGATGAATTCTTCAATGTAGGTTCTCAAGGGGGCGACGTTGATCTCATTTCAAATTTTTATGATGAAAAGTTTCATTTCTAATTCGCTTAGATAAATAGAAAGATTACGCAGAGCCTGATGAATGTCTCCATTCTATACCGAATATCCGACTATCCAGTTGTCCACGTCATCTTCACCATATTCAAGAATCTTGTAAAATGTTTCTAAAGACAACGCCTTAAAATTATCAACTTGTTTATCGAAATCTTGCTTGGTTAACGTCAACGAGTTGACGATTAAGTTGGGATCCTGGAACTCATTGATCCTTCCGACTAAGTTTATTTTGGTAATATTTTTAAATAATGTTTCTTTCATTGATATTGCTTGCTCACATGAATGGACAATGAGATATAGGTTATTCACCTTCTCTTTCCAGCATGCTTCTAATTGAGTGATCCATATTTTGGAGGGGATATCATGTTGCCTTCTTGTCATCTCTGCCATGTTGTTGACATAAAAGGAAAAATGGATGACCGTGTGAAAATATAAAGTCTCTTCATTTTTTAAATCCGTTTGTAGAAGTTTGAGCAAGTTATTTTCCCTCGTTCCCAGGGAATCCATAGCTTGTGATGTTTCCAAAGAGTTAGTAATTAGTTCCATTATTTTCTTGATATTTGTCTCCACATATCCTCTACACGATGTGAGGAAGATGGAGGATATTTTTAACTTTGCTGCATGGGTGGCAGGCATGGCTATTGGCAAAGGACTGGCAAGCAATGTCATAGGAATCAAAGCTTCCTCTAATTCCTTGATCTGGTCCTTTAGTCTGTCATTTTTGGACTCAATTACTCCAATGGAATCATCAAGAGAATCTTCGGTTTCTCTGTGAAGTCCAAAGATTTGGGACAGCTGCATGTTTGCAAGGTCAAATTTTGAACGGTATTTTCGTTTCTTATTCTTTACATCTCTCTTTTCAATAATTAATTTCTTAGATTCACTTTCAAAAAGAACACTCTAGAATACAAAGGATTCATCTTCGTAAAAAAATTTGGTACCAACTATGTCCATTGGCCCGCTATACTGAATCACGTCTCTCGACTCATCAAGGTTGTAGAATATGCTATCTAGATTAGTGTCAAGTTCCATGTTCTGAATTTCAATTTCAGGTTCTTCTGCCTCCCCTACAATTCTTTTTATTTTCTTCTCCACAGGAATCTTGTGAGAACTATCAATTTTAGGATGAGCCTCCTTCGTTCAAAGAATTTTAGGTTGCTTTGTTACTGTGGTAGTTCTGGTCCTCACACCCGAAGATGTTCACTATATCTCCATAGAACTATTGTTGAGTTGGTGCCATTAGTTTACGAGAACATCCATTTTCTCCAGATGATGCTTGAAATGAACAAATGGTGGGGATAATATAACCCCCCAGAAATGCTGGTTCAATGCATGTGAATGGAAAATATCCTCAAGCTATTCTCTCATTAATGACAATCTCTATGCATTCTAGATGATGAGTTGTTAGAAGTAAAGATTAATTATTGCATACTTAGAAGTGTGAAGGTGGTAGTTACGATGAATAACAATTAAGGATTGGAGGTTTCGTGAATGAGCCAAGTCAAGGACGTGTGAATGAAATTCCATGGTATTTGAAATTAACACTCAAAAGGGATAAAAAAACCCTCCACAAATCTTGGTTTAATGCGTATTAATGAAAAATATTCTCAAGCTTTTCTCCCCTCAATGACTATTTACATGGTTCCTACATGATGATATGTTAGCATTAAAGATTACTAATTGCATATTTAGAAACAAAACACACACACACACACACACACACACACACACACACATATATATACATTTTTTTATTATAAACAGGTGTGAAGGTGACAGAGACGGGGAAGAGAAAGCAAGGAATGGCCAAGTATGAAAAGTAGTTGGACAGACTTCAAAATAGGTTTACATGAGATAATGAGGAGAGGTGAGTGTCCAATAGTGAAATTGCATGAGTCGAAATTTTTGACTGCAAAATGCATAAAACATGAGAGGGCATGATGGTGTAGTTCAACGGACAGTTTTAATATTTGTGGAATTACAAGAAAGTGGCTAAGTATGGAATAGGGAAACGGTTGGTCGGGCTCATTTTCAGAATTAGGGTTTGAATATTTCGTTAACAGGCCAACCCGAGGTCCTGCGAATGACATTCCATGGTGTTTGAAATCAACACTCGGAAAACAAGTGCAAATAAGGAATGGAAAAATATGAAAAATGGTTGCATAGTTTTCAAAATAAAGGGAATTCTGAGTAGAGGTGAGGGTCAATGGTCAAATTGTATGTTTTGGAAATTTTAACTGCGAAATGTGTAAAAGGGAAGAGTGCAAGGAAGGAGTGGGGTAGTATGAAAAGCGGTCAGACGAGTTTCAAAATAGTGTTAAAGGGGATTGTTACTAGAGGTGAAGGCCGACGTTCAAATTGTATGTATCAAAAGTTTTTACTGCAAAATGCATAAAAGGGAAGAGTGTATGGTGGGGCAGCCCAACGATCGGTTTGTATAATTGCGGAATTTTGGGTGTTGTTTGCATGTCATAGAACAATGGAAGGGAAATAATTAGTCCATGTGTCCAGGAATTGGCAATGGAAAAGGTGGCCAAGTATGGAATAGGGAAACAATCGGTCAGACTTTGGTTGGAAAGAGTGCGAAGGTGGCGGGCACAGGAAACAATGATTAGGAATTGGATATTTTATGAACCCACCAACCCGATGATCCGCGAAAGAGATTAGGACAAATGGTCAAGTATGGAAAGTGGATGGAGGGGATTCAAAAATGGGGTGACAATAGTTGAACACGAGATGTGAGGACCCGACGGTCAAACTGTAGCTCGAGAAACTTCTGAGTGAAAACTGTGTAATGGGGAAGAGGGTATGATGTGACAATACGGTTGTAAATTTGTATATCGTGGAATTTTGGGTGCTCTTTGGAGGTGATGGAACAATGGAAGTGCACCCTAGAACCCGTTTTCCCAGGAATCTGCAATAAAAAATGTGGCTAGGTGTGAAATGGGGAAGCGGTAGGTCGAAGTCGCGATATAAAAGCATGAGTGCAAATGTCCAGCCATGTGTGAAAAGAGAAACAAGAATTTGGTTTAAGTATAGAAGAGGGAAAAGAATGGCTAATATATTCAAATCTGTAATAGATATCCCATTTCCTGGAAAGATATTTTTTACATGTTTCTAGAGAAGTTGTAAACTTATTGCATATACTTGGAAAGAAGTGTGAAGGTAGCGGGCACAGGAAAAAATGACTAGGAATTGGAAATTGTCTGAACCTGCCAACCCGGTGATCCGCGAAAGAGATTCCAAGAAACGACAGTGTGGAAAGAGGTCGAACAGTCTTCAAAATAGGGTGACAGGGGTTCTCGAGGAGACGTGAAGGCCCGATGGTCAAATTGTATGTATCACAATTTTTGAGTGAAAAATTTCTAACACGGAAGAGACAATGTTTTGGGAGTTTGGAAGTGAATTTGTACATCGCAGAAGCTGGGGTGTTGTTTGTAGGTCAAGGAATACTGGAACTGCAGTCCGCCTATCCGAGAATCTGCAAGTGAAAAAATTCGCTGAGTATGCAATAGGAAAACAATATTCAAATTATACCTAGTATATTGATATTTGTAATAGATATCCCATTACCTGGTAGGATATTTTCTGCATGTTTTTGGATAATTTGTCTATGAACAGTCACTATGACTGTCACCTGGAGGCATGGTGAGATGTTAGGATTAAAGATCAGTTATTGCATAGTTGGAAAGAAGTGCGAATGTGGTGGGCACATGAAACATCGACTAGGAAAGCGGGCGAACGGGGTTGAAAATTTATTCACAATAGCTGCTGAAGAGATGTGAGTACCCAAAGGTCAAATTGTAGGTCATTTGTGTATCGCGGAAGTCCCAGTGTTGTTTGTAGGTCACAAAATAATGAATGTGCAATGTAGAGTGCACGTGTTCGGAAATCTGTAACATCCCGCTCTGGCGCACTGACAAAACTTATTCTTTGAGGACGCTTGCTCGCAAGTGATCTGGATTTTTATGATGATGAACCACTTAACCTTGATGATGATGCATCATGATTGATGACAGGATGTTTTACTATTGCTATATACAGATGCTATTGACTCAGTTTCATTGAGTGTGCAGGGTTTCGGA
>SNQJ01S0180881.1:0-16625 GCA_010110895.2 Picea sitchensis | reverse complement strand
TTAAGTTATGATCTCATGTGTTTTTGCACTGATATGAACTATGTGATGTTGTTAATCCCTTCTTTCTTTTAGAAATAAATTAAAAGAAAAAAATTTCCTATTGTACTTCGTTGTTTAGAGACGTAACGAAAGGGGTCGTTACAAAATCCGTGATCTGAAAAGTTGTTAGGTATGGAATGGGAAGCGGTCGGTGAAATGGCGAAGCATCGACGAATGGGCTTGAAAATGGGGTGACAATAGTTCCATAGGAGATGTGAGGACCCAACAGTCAAATTGTAGGTCTTTAAACTTTTGAGAGAAAATTGTTTAACGAGGCATAGGGTATGATGTGAGAGTCTAGTTGTAAATTTGTATATAGCAGAAGTCTGGGTTCTCTTTGGAGGCCATAGAACAATGGAAGTGAAATCTAGAGCATGCATGCCCCTGAATCCACGATAAAAAGTGTGGCTAGGTATGGAATGGGGAAGCGGGAGGCCGAAGACAGAGGAGACATGAGGACCCGACAGTCAAATTGTAGGTCTTGAAAAGTTTGAATTAAAATTGTCTAATGAGGTAGAGGGTATGATGTGAGAGTATGGTTGTAAATTTGTATATCGTGGAAGTCTGGGTGCTCTTTGGACGTCACAAAACAATGGAAATGAAATCTAGAGCGCTTGTGCCCCTGAATATACGATCTGAAATGTGGCTAGGTATGGAATGGGGAAGCGAGCGGTCGGAGTCGCAATATAAAAGCACGAGTTCAAATGTGAAGCCATGAATCTGCCAACCCAGGCATCTACAAATTTTCGGTAAAACAACCAAGTAACAAGGAGAAAGTAGAGGGAAAAGAGAAACAAGAATTTGGTTAAGTATAGAAGACGAAAATAAGGGCTAGTATATTCAAATCTGTAATAGATATTCCATTTGTTGGGAGGATATTTTCTATATGTTTTTGGAGTTGTATACTTATTGCATATACTTTGAAAAATCCATTGCAAAACCATAATTTTCTAGTCCAATATTTTATCCATTTAATCATTTTCTATTGTTCTTTTACCATTAAAAAGGTTGTGAGCAAATGATTTGTTGAAGATTCGTTTTTATGGAAACTTGTGGGGGTTATTATGCACTTGATACATTTTTCCATGACTTTGACATATTAACTTGCGTGAACATGGGGACCGGTCAACCCATGGGCAATCCAGGAGGATGAGAAAGTCAAGTCCAAGTTTAAAGGGATTTTGTTTATATATATTTAAAATGCATTCATATTAATGTATCTTATAGATTATTTGTGATCCAAATGTAAATCATGTTCGAATTTGAATGGTGTTATGGGCTCACATTTTTTTTCTCAAATCCAGAAGCAACAGAGAAAAAAATATATGACTTTTCATTTCGTCTATCCAAGAATATTCTGAAATATAGGAAGCTGTAATATATGCATAATACATAATAGGAACATGTACAATGAAATGAGTTAATTTTAAGAAGAAACACAAATTTCAAATAAAAAAACCAAACATTGAAGATCACCATAGAACAACCTCAAATATTCATATTCAGATAAACTGGGTCACAAAATACAATTGAGAATACTTCCCAAAAAATAGTTGTCTTTGAATTTGCAAAAAACTGTATAGTTCATTACATATTCTGAAAAATAAAAATGCATGTGACATAATGAATGGAATTGGGACTGTTGTGGACTACAAAGAAAATATGTTCAAGATTGAAGTTTGTAGAAAGAATAAAGTTGGCGATGGAAACAAAAAGACCTAGCAAGAAGAAAAGGAAAATTGCCAATCCTTGGTTAAAAAATTGTTAGAGTAAGTGGATGAAAACAGAAGAATGATATCAATATCAACTTACTATGATGGTGTCCGATGCCTTGTCATTTTCTTTATGATGTCCTTTTATGGCTTTCCTCAGCTTTGAGCATTATTGGTTATCTCCTGGACAACCTTTTTGAACCATTCTTCAATGTAGCTCCTGATGGGCGCTACGTTGATTTAATGGTGGATTTTTATATCGAACAATTCACTTTCGAAGTCCCTTATATCAATAGACAAGTTGTGCAATGCTTCTTGGATATCTTGGTTTTTAATCACATAAACAACTAGCTAGGTTTTCACATCATCTTCACCATATTCAAGAATTCCATATAAATTTTCAAATGACAGTTTTTTATAGATATGAACTTGATCATCAAATTCTTGTTTGGTTAAAAAAAATGAGTTGAATATCAATTCAGGGTCCTAGACTTCATTGGTGTTGGAATTGTGTTGTGCTTGGGTGAGTCATTTGTACTAGTACCAAGATCATTTAGGATGGTGTAAGTGAAAGAACTATTGAATTTATTCCTGACCATGAAATGCCCAAATTTCTAAGGCAACGAGATGAATTGACTTTTTCTTTTTTCATGGGAAAAATGAAACCAGTAGATGTACTTCTTTGCTATTCCAACAAAAAACATTGTACCAGATATGTGACATGGGTAAAATTTATCGTTCAACTTCTTACACATAGATATTCCAGGGAATGGGTAGCAATTCTCCACGACAAAAATTAGATAAGATGACATAAATAATTTATTTTTCCTTCTGTATTGAAATTACTGGGAAGAAATTTCAATGGAAATCAACTTGCCGCAATGGAAGATGGCTTCATACTTCATTGTAAAATACAAAATATACAGAATCATCTGAGAAATGCTGGCTGCACTTTATTGTCTATTTATCCTCGTGAAAATCCATGCAATTTGTCAAAAAATGGTTTTAAATGCACTAACCTATATTATGGCCATTTCTCCGTGAGCGCGTTGGGTTTTGTAAGAACCTCGACAAGTCCAATTCATTACCATGCTTCTTTAAGAACTATCTGCAATTCTCTCCCTTGAAAGTAGTCATTGGGTCAGGAAGTGGTAATGTATTTTGAAATAATTGAGGGTATAGGGAGACTTGGGAATGGTTCCCAATTGGATAATCCACTAGTTCGAAATATAGTTATCGGCAAAGCACATGACCAAATCCTTAAAGTAAAACAATTCGGGGACAGAAGTTGTCACTGCAATTCCATATGTGGAGATAACTTTCTTTTGGGCAGAAGGGAAAGAGTAGTAGTGGTCATAAGATATGGAGCAGTGAAAACTGTGGTCCTCGTGCCCAAAAATATTAAGGCTATCTCCACATAAATGTTGTTGAGCTGCAACCATAAGTTGATGAGAACGTTCCTTTTCTCATCATAGTATTTAAAATGGATGGTGCAACATCATAATATAATCTCTGACAAATCTTGGTTCAATGTGTTTTAATGGGAGATGTCCTCAACCTTTTCAACTTTTAATGCCAATATTTTCGATGTGTCTGGTGAGTCGTGACCAATAAAGGCATAATTAATGTGCATTGGGAATCATGTGAAGTTGGCGATGAATGACAACGAAAAATGCTTTGGAAATTTTGTGTACCTAGAATCCCAACAACCCGCAAATATATGAGAACATGAGGTGAACAATCCACTAAGTATAGAAACATGGGGTACAATTCTTTCAAAAAGTCTGAGGTAAATAACCATTTTTCTGAACTGATATTGCATTCTTGCTATGATGATGCCATAAAAAAACTAAAATAAGAAACTAATCAGATTCCATAATATTCTCCCATTAATGCATTTTAATGGGAGATGTCCTTGAGCTTTCCATGTATTAATAGAAATATTTTCAAACATTTGCGATGAGTTGTCACTAGTTAAATCATATTTAATGTGCATTGGGAAGGGATGAAAGTGGCGGGGATGGAGGGGAGTGAAAAATGATTTGGTACTTTTTTGAACGTGGGAGTCTGTGGTCGAATTTTATATCACCCAAGTTTTGGATGCAACATGTATACTCCAAACACAGTGCATAAGAGTTTGATGATGCCTACCCAGGAACCCGTAGCCATAAAATTGGCTAGGTAAGGAAACAAAACCAGTTGGTCGGACTCGTTATATCAAGATATAGATGGATATAAAATTTGTGATTCCACCACCTGGGAACCTACTATCATAGAGGTCGAATTGTAGATCACCCAAGTTTTGGATGAAATATGTACACACTGAACAAGGTGCATGAGAGTTCGATAATGCCTACCTAGGAACCTGAAACCATAAAATTGGCTAAGTAAGGAAACAAAAGCGTTCAGTCGGACTCATGATGTCAATATATAGACGGATATAGAATTTGTGAGTCCGCCACCTGGGAACCTACTATCATAGAGGTTGACTTGTAGATCACCCAAGTTTTGGATGCAATATGTATACTCCAAATATGATGCATGAGAGTTTGATAACACCTACCCGGGAACCCGCAACCATAAAATTGGCTAAGTAAGGAAACGAAAGTGGTCGGTCAGACTCATGATGTCAAGATATAGATGGATATAGAATTTGTGAGTCTGCCACATGGGAACCCACTATAATAGAAATGTGACTAAGTATAGAAGAGAAAAAAAAGAAATAGAGCCAAGAAATTTATGCTCGATAGATGAACACTTTGTCTGATAATTGTCAAGCGATAGAAATACATAGAATATGAGACATGCGAGTTCGGGGCATGGGAGTTTCATAGGGCCTAGATGAAATTGTCTGGCATAAAATTTCCCAAGTATTGAAATGAACAGTAGCCGGTCGGACTCGTGATGTGAATATATATATGGATATTGAATTTATGAGTTTGTAGCCCCGAGAACCTACGAGCATAGACATGCGAATATACTATGTATAGAAGAAAAAACAGATAATAGAGGGGAAGAAGAAAAGGGAAAAAGAGGAAAGTATAGAAGAGAAAACAAAAGGGAATAAAGAACTTTATGCATCAGATAACAACACTTGATCTTAAGTATCGAAAGGAGGGTCGGTTAGAGGAAGTTATCATAGGCACAATGAGGCTTGCGAGTTCGACGAGCCCAGGGTTGAATTGTAAATAACCTGAGTTTTGTGTACAAGATGTATATCCAAACACAGATAATGGGAATTCGATAATGGCTTCAGGGGAACCCACAACCATAAAATGTTCCAAGTGTCAAAATGAACTGCGGTCATTCAGACACATGATGTGGAGATATAGAAGGATGTAAAATTTCTCACTCCACTACCCCAGGAACCTGCGAGCATAAATATGTGACTAAGCATAGAACCAGAAACGAATAATATAGGGAAAGAAGAAAAGGGAAGAACGCTTAAGGATAGAATAGGAAAAATAAAGGGATCAAAGTATTGTATTCATGACACAAGAACACCTAATTCTAATAATTATCAAGCTATAGAAACACATCAACTATGGGAAAATATTTTCAGCCATGGAATATAGTTGAAGCTCAATAGACCCTGGTCCAAGATAAAATAGATGTTTATATCTATCTCAACAAGAAATAGAAAAAATATATGACTTGGCACATTTATATGCAAGCATTCAGACATAGTCATCGTAGGTAGAGTGAGGCTTGGGGGTTCGCGTCAGGGGTCAAATTGTAGATTACCGAAGTTTTGGGTGCAAGATGTATACGATGAACATGGGGCATGAGAGTTCGATGGTACTTACACATAAACCTGTGAACATAAAATTCACCAAGTATGAAAATGAACGACGATCGGTCAAACTCGTGATGTAAAGATATAGATGGACATGGAATTTTTCACTCTACCATCCCGGGAAACTGTGAGGATGGACATGGGACTAAGTATAGAACCAAAAAAATATAATAGAGAGGAAGAAGATAAGGAAGAACATATAAGTATAGAAAAGAAAAAATAAAGGAAGCAAATAACTCTATGGGTCACAGATCAACACATCGTGCGGTAATTATCAAGCCATAGAAACACATCAACTATGGGAAAAACTTATAGCTAGAAAAATTGGAGAACGTATGTAGATCAAAGTTTTTTTGCAATCATACCAATGCAGTCTTGGGCATATGAACTGTATTTGCTGCGGCACATTGCAATCCATCCTTGTGCCCAATGATTTTGTTATTGTTTCAAGATAGCAACACAAAGAATACAATGGACATAAGAGCAAGTTGCTACATAGGAACACATGAAAAGAAAGATGAGTACAAATTTATTTATTTGAATACAACAACACATAAAATAAAATTGACATAAAGAAAAGTCAATATACAGGAAGATATGGAGTATCCAAGTAAAAAAATAACAGAGCTGCAAATTAGTGTAACAAATATAGACATAGTAAATGAAAAACAATTGGACATGGAACACGGGTAGAATTATTCACCTTTGCATGTATTATTCTAAAATTCTTGTTAAGACTTCTTTGTCGTGTCCAATTCTCCACTTTGTTTCTATGAAAAAAAGCACAAAACAAAATGGACATGAACATAAGTTCACATGTAAAGAAAAAAACGAGGAGTATGTACATAGAGTAAATAAAATAGAATAAAAGGAATAGAGTAACAGATAGTGCTAGAAGAATATACCGTTTTTGTTTCTTTGTTTTTTGTTTGTTTATCTATGATTGTGTATATATAATTTTTTTGTGTAAAAAACATTTGTGCCCAAAATCAATTACAGAGCAGGTAAAACTAAGCAATTGGATAGCATGGTTTTCTGCAACAAGATAAATAGATATGATTTGAAACATAGAAATATGATTTTGCAATATGTTTGATGTATATTTCATAATTCAAGTGCAATACAAATTGTATCATGACCAGACCAGTATGTGTACAAACTAGACAAAACTAAGAAGTTGGATAACTTGGTTTTCTGCACCAAGGTAAGCATATATGCTTTGAAACATAGAAATATGATTTTGCAATATGTTTGATGTGTCTTTCATAATTCAAGTGCAATACTAATTGTATCGTAATCAAACTAGTATGTGTTTAAGATAAAGACGTTGTATTGATAATTGGGAACATTCAACCATACATGGTCAATAAGTGCGTTTTGTACATTCCTTATGTTGTTAAAAAGAAAGAGGAAATTGTATTTGCACAAGTACTTTTCCAATTCTTTTGTTCTGTCATTATTTTGTAACATGCCAATATTGAAGTCTCCTACAATGACAATGGTTTCGTTCAGATGCAAATGCTCCAATGCATTGGAAATAACATTTAGTATGTTAGACAATGTTGCATGGGGAGCGTCATAGAGATTAAGTATTGCAATTTCCGATCCATTGAACAATAATTTTACAAGCACCATATCAACATTGTTTTCTTCAAAGTGTATATGGTCCAAAATTATTACATGTGTTTTTACCAATATCATCACCCCATGTTTAATGTAACTCAATATGCAACTGTGATTTGGACATTGTTTGTTTTGCATGCATAATTCCATGTATGTTTCTTGTAAGCACATAATATCGGATTGAATTGTGTCATAGTCATTGAGTATATCATCCATATGTGCATGTAAGTTGTGTGTGTTAAGTGAGAGAAATGATACAAATGAGTTTGTTTGTATAGATTGGTAATCATACTCCAGATGCCACTTTGCAGTAGTCCTGAGGTGTTGCATTTCAATATCAACTTTGTATTTGAATTTGAAGTTATCTTTTTTAAGAGGACATAGAAAATAAAAGGAGTCTATACTTTTGACATGGGACAATGCTATGTATACAAGTCCATGCATTCAAATTCTAGCAGGCTCAAATGCAACACTATCATGTTTTAGTCCTTGCGATCTGTGGACTGCATGTGCACATGAAAGCTTAATTGAAAATTGTTTTCGAATCTTCAGTCGACCTATCTTTGTTGATGTCGATGCTGGATTTTCTATTCACAATATAGGTGTCCAATCACTTGTAGTGTTTGAATTATATAGATAAGCCAACTTGTTTGCTTGTCAGTGGCCTATATGCGGTTCATGGAACTTAATCCAGAGGACATCAAGTTTTTCTGTTTTGGTATATCCTTTGAGTATTCCATCTGAACCATTGACCAAGCCATCCTATGAATCATAGTTGCAGGAATATATTTCAACCAACATGTCTACTTTCAGGACAAGCTGCAGAGGTAAAGTGGTCGTATGTTCATGACATGGCACATTTCCATGATTGTCTTCTTTGAGATCAATTGAATTGATGATGATATCATCACCATGCATGAGTGATAGAATGAACCTATTATCCATTGCAACATCCCTATTCATGTAGAACAGGTAAGGGAAGGTTGGGTCTATTGGTGCAGGTTACATGCACCTCGAATTGATATATGTTAAGTCATCATGTGTTTGAGTGTTTCTCCAAATTCTATTCATAATTGCAATAAATGTTTCATCTGTCTGGGGCATTGTAGTATGAAATTAAAAGCATTTAATATTGGCTTTCCAAAATTCATGGGTCACTGTTTTCATGTTGACTGTAGGTTGTTCAAATATCAAAGAATCTTGGATCGATTGTGCCTGGTAAAGATCCCCACAAAATATCATGTCAATGTTTCCAAAGTATTTCGTGTGCACATGCTTTATGTTTACTAGCTGATTGTCAATGGAATACATGAAGTGACTTCCAATAAAATATGCCTCATCTATGAAGACAAGTTGTAGTTCATCATAAATATTAGACAAGGTATCTAACATTTCCTTACTGAGTGGAAGAAACCATGACTTGTTAAAAGGCATAAAAAATGCAGAGTGGATTTTTGTTCCGCCTGCATTATATGCATCTTTTCCTGTATATGCAACTATTAAGGCCTTTCATAGGATCATAAGAATTGTTTGAATCATAGATTCATATAAGCATTTGGAATATTTCTTTAGCTGTGAATGTATTCCCTGTTCCTGCTCCTCCTGTAAGGAACAAGTTCACATGAGTGTGCATGTTCAAGTGTTTTTTAAGCGCAACATCCTTTAGAATTGTTTGTTGTTCTCGATTCAACAAACGTCTGATTTTGTGGTATTCATTATTTTCAATAAGGAAAGGATGTTTTGTGACTTGAAAACCAAGATTGATACGTTTTTCAATGCTGCATGCTCGAGGACGAGGCAAATCTTCTTGCAAGTCATAGGACTCGTAGGGAGTTCTAGTTGTTTTTCAGTTTGTGAATGTCTCATCAAGATTGTCACGGTTTTCTAGTTCATTAACTGCACTTTCTAGATTACCCCATGTTGGATTAACATTTCAAGTAAATCTAGATTCATTGGTTTTCACTATAGTCTCAGAGGCAACATACGCAGCTTCCCATGTAGGGAAGTTAGTTTTTAATGTTCTTTCATTTTCATCGCACAAAACATATAACAATAGTTTTCATAGTTAGTATGTTTGTTGTATTTGACAAACCGTATCATAGACACTTTTTTTCTTTTTGATATGGGTGCACCATTTTTTTGTAATGCGATACGAACTCTGCTAAGAAGATATGCTTAATAGGAGATGGATGCTGGAGGTAATAATCAATAATAGAGTGACATAGCATGTCCTATGAATTGTCGGGCTCTTGTTGTAGCAAAGATGGTGGTTTAAGCACACATGCACATTTCTCAAGTGGATATGTGTTTATGAAGACACATTTTCTTGAACTACTATTGAGGGGTAGGGAAAGTGAAATGTGGACTGCTTGTTGAGCAAACATTTGTTGAAGATTAAGTAATGTATTTCCAATAGTGCGTATCATTTGTATAGCATCAATATGACTTCTTTCCTGTTCTTTTTGTATTCTTATGAATGAACTTGTCATGGATTTGTCAACCTTTGTCATATATGAGGTACAATATGATGCTGCAACATATGTATTGAGGACATACTGTGCATCTGTATTTGCATTCCACATAACTGACATTTCCTTGGAGAAACTGTTGTTCCAGATATGGGAAAGTTTTTCGTTTAAGGAAAACTGTTGGTTGTTTAAGTGTACATTGTATGGCTTGGATGTACTCATCTTCTGCTAGTTTTAGATATGTCAAGAAATCATCGAAGCTCATTAACCCATCAAAGTCTCGTTGTTCTAAAAATGAGAACAAGGATTTAGATTTATCAACAACATCATTATCCTCTAAACTATGTGGCTCTATGATTCTTGTTGTTCTCATTGGCAGCATGGGGAAGTTGTATCTGCAATGCAAGTTTTTCCTTTTTTTACAAATTTTTGTATGATAATGTCTATGAACTTTGGAAAGTTTTGGATCCAAATGATCTATGTTGAATTTATGTATTTGTCCACAAACTGTTTGATCTGTGATTTTTTGTCATCTCCATAGACCGGTGCACCCTCTATCCACAAGAGTATGTGGTCATGTTCACTACTCCTATTCTGGAATTCATTCACAAAAAAGTAGTCCGATATTTTTCCGAAAAACGTTTCATCATGGAATATCAATTGTCTCAAAGAATTTATTCTATGTCTATAGTAGCGAGTACATGTCACTGGGTATTTTCTTATGAGGTAGTCAATCTTATCATTTTCTAGTGTATCTGTTTGTTTTTTACATTTCCTGTTCTTATGCAAGTTAGATACCGCAACCACCAATGGATCCCAGCGATGCTTTGCGCTTGTAAATGTGATGAAAAATGTTGGCGGTCCCAATTGTCAAATCATTGCAAAAATAGTTTTGTTGCAAATAGTTAGGAGAGATGCAAATGTTTTTGATATCTATGTATCCAATATCAGATTTCATGATTTTTTCTAGGTTTACTTTGTACTTGACATCTTTGGCTAACAACTTTCTTCCTTCCAGCTGGTCTTTTCTTATTCGCACCGACATGCAAGAGAGAACTTTCTCTATTATAATGCGCATTGTTTTGAAAAACAAATTTGTTATGTGACAAGAGAAGTCATCGCTTGAATGTAGTAACTCCCATCGAACTATTTTATGATAAGTGAATCGTTCCGTAATGTCACTGGGATGTGGATCTCCATAGAATAGTGTTGGGAAGTTCATTTCCTCTGCAAATGTTTCCTTGAATATTCCAAGTGGAAGTTGTCCCTCAGCAGGTGAAATTTCGATAATCTTGTCTTGCAAGTCACGAATGTGTTGTGAATCAATGAATCCATGTACCAATGTCTCAGCAGGTGTTTCAGTCTCTGATTCATCGCTTGTATCAAATTCACTTGCAGTTTCGAGAGTCCATGTAGAGCTATCATCCCGTTCTCCAAGAACATTGTTCCCATTCTTATTTATACAAATGTTATGTGCTTTGTACAGGGCCCTAGAACATAATTCTTTTAATGATTTCATGACAACATTCACACACACTTTACCTGTCTGATATGCATTGTTGTATTGCAAGCATCTTTTGAGAGCCACAACAATTGTCAGAGTATCACTAATGAATTGTGGCAAGGATTTTTGTACAACATCTAGTTTCACATGCACATTAATAATTGATCCTGTTAATCCCATTTGGGGTCGTTTATAGCCCTAGGGTCTGATTTGTGCAAATGAAATTTGCAGAGACACAAGTCTCTCTTCAAGATCTGTAAGTGCACTTACATCTAGTAGTGGTGTATTACATACTATTTGGTTAGGCCTTGCAAACTGTGGAATTTTTCCATTTTCAAGCGACCGTTTGCATGGAAAACAAATTTCACCACTAGAAAATGTTTTATCATTTTCTGTCAGGAGGAGATATTCTTCTTCCAAATCGGGTGTGAAAGACTTAGTGTTTTTTGCAAAATTCAATTGATCCGAAATTGCACATGCAATTGAAGTAGTGTCTTTGATTTGTTTCACATAGGTCTGTCTTGCATATTTATTCCATAGAGAAGTATGCGTAGAAAGTGTTTGTTGATTTGCATTGGTAGTAGTGCATGTTGTTGGTTCCAACCCATGAAATGTGATTTTTTTCCTCTCGAATAGTGCCATCACCATTGTGGGATATGTGACCGTACTTGTTTCTCTTGTGTTGTGCACGAACAATTTTCTTTAGCTTGTGATATGTTAGTTTTTGTGTAGAAGGAAGCGTAGTAATGTATTTTTTTCTCTCAAGTATGACCTTTTTTAGGTTGTGATAACTCGGTCTAATTTTTTTGTTCAAGGGAAAGATGATCTCATGGAAACTAGGATGAGTTTCATTCTGATTAAATAGCATAGTACGCTTATGTAGATTCGATGTGGTTTGGATGGCATTGACGCTAGACCCTGAACTGATGGTATTTCCCATACCATCAATGTATTTTTTCCTCTCACATATGACCTTTTTCAAGTTGTGATAAGTTAGTCTACATTTTTTGTTCATACCCTCTATGGTCTAATCACAACTGGGACGAGTTTCACAGATGAACTTTTTCAAGGTGTGGTAAGTTAGCCTATGTTTTTTTTTTAAGCCTTTTATGGACCCATCATAACTGGGATGGGTTTCATTCTCATTAAATAGCATGCTACGTGTATGCACATTCGATGCGGTTTGGGTGACATGGACAATGGACCCTGAACCAATGGAACTTCCCATCAAAGGTTGATAACTGATATGTGGAGTATCTATTTTCAGCGAGATGATGCCAATTGTTCAATCGTAGTTTGAATCAGTAGACTAGGAATGGACACTGCAATCTGGAAGAGTCGACCAGACCTGGATATTTACTCTAAATATGATAGACAACCATTGCAAATATAATCTTCCACCCTCCATATTTCCTTTTTCATATGGCAGTGCCATGTTTACAAGGTATTCTTTCCAACTTCCAATTGTCGGCATATTTTCTAGGAGATATGGTGAAAGGTGTTGATGAAAACAGGTAAACGCTTGTTGTCTACCACCTATAATTGCATTGCAGAAGGGTTGTATAGTGTAAATCCGTAGTGACTACACATCAAACTCTGTTGCTACCAAATGGAAAATTGCATTGAACAAATTATCTCCACAACTAGATACAACAATTGTTGCTATCTGCAAGACATGACACTGTACACGATGCATAATTCATTTCCATTGTGATTCAAGGTCTTTGCAAATGAGGGACAAGTAAATATGAGGTCTTCCAAGATTGCATATGGATAATTTTATATACACTAGTGGTTCATAATGACCACTGACATGATTGGCATCATTGAACAAGATGCAATATGGATCATTGGATGTAGTTCTGTTAAATATTAGATATCTTGTTTATTTTGTCAATGACCACATTCCAATTGATATATTGAGCCACTTAGACAACCACTATATACAAAATGTATCTCCCCAAAGTCCCCTCTCATCTGTAGATAGAATTGCATATGAAGACAACTGCATCTTTGAAAAATACGTAGTGACATTATGTATTCCATGCAACTGCCAAATAAGGTTAGATGCCAATTCATATTCATACGACTCCAATGCCTCAACATCACCATTTTTTAAATAGTCCAAGAAATAATTTATCAATCCATTGCGCAGGTCGGTCGAGGAATAACAAAAATGCAATAAAACCTGAAATTCATCGAAAAGGCAATCCCCTATAGTATACGAGAATGCATCCAATCTAAAAATACCATTGGTATGCAATGCCTAGTCAATGTTGTCATGGACAATGGACTCTGTATATATTTCGTAGGAATCAACATCTATTACTTGTTTCATATCTTAAACTGTGATTTTCAAGATGTTTCTTACTTATATTCAGTCTATATGCAAACAGAAAAAAGAAAAGAAAATAAGAGAGAATAAAAATAAAAATAAAAATAAAAAGACAAATAGAGAATTACAAGTGCGAAACTGCATACCAATTCTGCTATCTATCCTTCAAACTTCTTCTTGTCAAATTCAATCCTCCCTAGCTTCCACAGCATATGACAAGAAAACTGAAGTACAATAAACATTGAACCAAACATAACATACAACGCAAATAAATAACACTACAAATTTGTTGAACACAAAGACCGAGTATTCAATGTGTATGATTCTTGAACCAATTCCTAGCATTCACCCTACAAGATTTTCAGAGGCAGAAGATGCTTTGAAAGACACAAAGCACAGGACAAAGGTAACATCTGGACGCAGTTTACCCTGGCAGATGCTTGCTGCCTGTGACAACTCTGAACACGTTTTCTAAAACCCTTTGCATTGCTATTTTGGAAACAAGTATGGAAAGATGTCCAGAAACCAGAAGTTGGCATATGTGATTGGAAGGGAACAAAATGGAAAAAATGCACCAAACACATGGTTTGCCAGGAACAGAAAATAAGAGGAGAACATCTGTTTTTTTTATTTTTATATCTCATTGTAACTGTGACAGATATGGGTTCTATGTCCATCATCGACATTCAAAGAAAAACAAGGCGTTTGGAAGAAAACAGACTAAGAAAATGTATGGTTTCTAGGAACATATAATACGAGGAGAACAATATGAAAAACATGCTCCAAACGTATGGTTTATAGTATAAGGAAAAATGAGGAGTTTTATTTTTTATATGTCACCATGACTGCGACAAAGGACGGTTCTGTATAGAACATTGACGTTCAAGAACAAGGAAAATATTTTGGGTGTAGCAACGAAAAAGAAATATGTTCGACAACAGGGTTGCGAGGCAGGGACACCTAGTATTGAAAATATTTCCTTGCAAGTTTCCAATAGCAAGAAACAAACAAGGAACAACAATGAAACCATGGCACAAAAACTTACCCGTCAACGAGGGATGACAAAAGTGCATCTCAAAAACCTGTAAACCGCAACAAAAAGTCCAACTACTTGCAAAGTTGAAGAACAACAAACCAGTGAACAACCATAAACAGGTCCAATTGCAGTTGTAGGACCTCAACTTTACAAAGTTGAATCAAAAAACAAAAACCATCATCGAACCAACCAATGAAAAAGAATCAACCGGTGAAGTAGTAATGCCGATGAAAAACAACATTGCCCAAATTCACTGCAGATAGAGTTGTATAAAAAAAATAGAAGTAAATTGTACTGTAACACAACTGTAGAATAAACATTCAAGGTTGCGAGGCTTGTTAGGTAAACAGGTAAGGTTGTCAGAACCATCGAAGGGCATCACGTTGTGAAAGAATTTAAGAATACATACACAACAATGAAAAAGAATCTCGAAACACGCAACAAAAAAGAAAATTAGAAAAAATAAAAAATAATAACAAAAATAATAATAATAATAATAATAATAATAATAATGTTTTTTGGTCTGTAGTTCGAACAATAGAAATTGTGCAAAAATTTGTAGTCAAACGAAAAACAAATATAAAGTCAACGAATTGTCAATCACTAAAAACTTTGGATACCTAAACATTTCTGTATGAATACTACAAATTCAAAAATATTGTAGATGATAAAAACTTTGGATATGACAACATATAATGCATTGGGAATAGTGAAGATGGCAATAAGACCTCAAATCTATTATCCAATGACATCATGACATATGGGATTTTTTATTATATAAAAAATAATATTTTTAGTTCTGTAGTTCGAACAATAGAAAGAATGCAAAACTTTGTAGTCAAACCACGCACTAATATAAAGTCAATGAATTATCGATCGCTATATTCCATATGCACCTTCGGTAGGGACTAATAAAGTAAAAGATCAATCACATATAGTACCACTCTTTTCATTGTAATAGATCCATCACTCTTACCACTATAACAAATTTATTAAGCAACTCACTCGAATAGGAAAATTAATAATAATGATATTTTTTCAAAAATATTTCTTTCTTTGATTCTTTTCTTTTTAAAGACAAACATCCATATATGTTTGACAAACATCCATATATGTTCTAATTACATGTACTATTCACGTTCCAATATAGCTGTGGAGGTTAATATTTCAAATCAACATGGGAACAAAATGTAATCACTAAGTCATTTATTTTTGGATGGAACATAATGATATCTTTATGCCGATGATATCGTTCTATTGACGGGCAAAATTGTCCGTCCGTCAATTGAGAGAGTGGAACCGGTTCGGGGTTGTCTAAATAACCCAAGCCATTTGGAATGAACCACCGTGACGAGTTTAACAGCTCCGTTGGCCGCCCTAAGGTCTTTTAAGAAAACCAAAGAGAAAACTAATCTAAACTAACTAATCTAACTAAAATAAATAAAACAAACTAAAACTAAATAAAACTAATAAAACAAACTAAAATTAATTAAAACTAATAAAACAAACTAACTAAAAATAAAAGAAACTAACACACTAATCTAATTAAAACAAACTACTAAATCAAACTAAAACTAAATCTAACTATTCTAACTATTATATACAATCTACTAATTACTATTATAATAACTCAAATCAACTATCTAATTACCAGCTGCAATATTACTTATTCACAAATGTACACTATAAACAGCCTACATATTTAATTAAAACCTGCAAAACTCATGTGTTTGCTTCCCTAAGACAACAAGATATGCTTTTTGATTTTTATATTTTATGAAAAAGAAATAAACATAACTGAAATTAAACAATCTAATATATTTACTGAAATTAAACAATCTAATATATTTACTGAAATTAAATAATCTAATATAAATCTAATCAAGCTTATATTTGAATTAAACTACTTAATGAAAACAGTAAGCAGAAGACTAACTGACCTGGAAACACTCCAAATCTGCCCTGTGTATGATGGCTTCAAAGCTGGTCGGAGGAGGGAAACTCACACCGGTTAGTCCGTAAGCTTCTCGTAAACGATTGGTTGTGTTGCTCTTTGAAGTTTTTTACAGGACAAACAAGACATAAAAGAAAATCATAACAATCTTATGATTA
>SNQJ01S0180879.1:0-19342 GCA_010110895.2 Picea sitchensis | reverse complement strand
CTATATTGGTATCAAGAGAAGAGAAACTAGGCGATGAGGAAAATCAATCTCTAGCATCTCATGCAAGAAAAGGAAAGTATAAAAGACATCATGTGCATGCCCTAGAAGATGATGAACCTGATCAAGATAGATCCAAAGAATATGACTCAAGTGAATAATATGTATTGATATCATCTCTTATAGGTACAATCACTCATGGAAGTGACACATGGATTATTGATAGTGCCACGTCTAAGCACGTGATAGGTTACAAGGATTATTTCTCATAATTATTTCAGAAGGATTCACCTCACAAGGTGAAGCTTGGTGATGACTATTAGTATCCCATTAAAGGAGTAGAAGAAGAATATTACAAATTGGATTCTGAAAAACCTATGAAGATGAAGGATGATTTGTTCGTACCTGGTTTGAATAAGAATCTCCTTTCTATCTCATGTTTGGATGAAAAATGATTCATAGTTGCTTTCATTGATGGTGAAGTTCTCATGTATCCAAAAGGAAAGTATATTGATGATTTTTTGGTTATTGGTGTTCAATAAGGAGGATTATACAAATTTAAGGGACATTCAAACTCAACATTAGTACACAACACAATTACTCCAAGTGAGATATGGCATAGAATATTTTCTCACATACATTACAAAGAACTACCAATCGTGAGCAAGATGGTGATAGGTTTGCTAGAAATCCAAGTGAATAATGAAGGCATATGCAAGGGATGTGCACAAGGAAATCACGTGAAGAAACCATTTCCAAGTAGTGATAGAAAAACCAAAGGAGCCTTGGACATCATACATTCAGACTTGTGTGGACCAATGTCAGTCACCTAACTTAATGGGTATGTATACTATGTTTCCTTTATTGATGATTTCTCATGTAAAACTTGGATTTATCTTTTGAAAGCTAAAAGTGAAGTATTAAACAAGTTTAAAGAATTCAAAGAACTTGTTGAAAATATTTTCGAGAAGATAAATATCTTAAGGTCAGATAATGGAGAAGAATTCACATCAGATGAATTCAAGGCATTCTACAAAGAAGTTGGGATTAAGAGGGAGCTATCTATGCCCTAAAATCCTCAGAAGAATGGTGTGGTGGAAATAAAGAACCGAAAATCATGGAAGTAGTGAATTCCATGATCCATGATCAAGATTTATTGATGCATATGCGGGAAGAAGTAGTCAGGACTGCAATATATGTGCAGAACAGACGTCCCCACCATGTACTTGGGAATAAGACACCAGAAGAAATGTTTATAGTTGAAAAGAGAGAGGTCAACCACCTGAGGATAATTGGTTGTCCAATGTATCTGCATGTCCCCCAGTACAAGAGAGATATGTTGGACCCTTTAGGAAAGAAGGGCATATTTGTTGGATACAGTGAGACATTGAAGGCATACCGATTTCACATATTTGGTCACCGATAGATTGATACTATAAGATATGTCACCTTTGATGAGGATAAAAAATTTAGTAGATCAAGACAAAATCATTCAGATGAGGTCCATGATGAGGAACCTAGAGATCCCAGAGTTACAGATGCATGTGATGATATTTTACTAGAATATCATGATATGGAAGAACCAAAAAAACCTGTAGATTCATTCCAAGAGATGAATACTAAGAATATAAGACCATCTTGGGCTCAATAAATTATTTAGGATGCAGAGAAGTATGTTTATCTAGATGAATCCTTCATAGAAATCAAGAGACCACATCGGAGTATAGGCAAGAGCCCATCGTAGAGGATTTCGCGATACAATGATTGATGAATCCAGTCTGAACAAGAGCCCATTTCAGATTTTTGTATGGAACAGTAAGAGGAGTCTTTGAGCTCGAGGGCAGAACGGCTGAAACAAGTAGCAGTGAATTATTTGCTAAGGCAATGCGGGAACTTCACCTCCGTGTGAAGCCGATGGTAGTTCAAAGAAGCGAATCGGGAGTATAAAGCCTTGAGAGCCGACCCGGAGGAACTTCGGTTCGAAGTTGGAGACATGGTTTTAGCACACCTAAGAAAGAAAGGTGTTCGAGGGGAACATACAACAAGCTCAAGATGAAGAAAGAAATTGGGCCGTGCGAGATCCACAGCAGGAAATTGAGGAAAATGCATATAGAGATTAGCGAGTTGCGGAGAAGGCATGGTATATCCTCAATTTTTTCAACATTCGGTTATACCTTGCCTACCATTTATAGAAGAGTTTGTAGGAAAGAATGCTGGAAGGATGTTTAGCGATTCAAGAATACCGGAGTCCATTGTAAAGAATGATGTTTGGGGGATGTGATTGAGACAAAATAGAAAACAATAGTAAATTCTAAGTAGATTTACAAGACGAATCTGATGCAATTGATGGAGTGTCGAGAAATACAAAGAAGCGAGGTTCATGGCAGGGTTATTCACACAAAGAAGGAATAGATTATGAGGGAGACATTTTCTCTTGGCGGAATACAGCGATTAGAGAATAGACTGCTGATAGATCTGCAGTGTTGAAGTGGAAATTACATCAAATGGATGTGAGAGAACAACTTTTCTAAATGGTGTCATAGAAGAGGAAATGTATATAGAGCAGCCTGAGTTTTGAGACACATGATAGTCAGACACATGTATGATGATTGAATAAATCCTTGTATAGATTGAAGCAGGGCCGGGCATGGTATGGTAGAATTGGCCGGTTTCTTGATGGGCTTAGGATTTACCAAGAATAAAGAAGATTCCAACCTTTACTACAAGGTTGTGGATGGCGGACCAGTGATATTATTATTGTTATATGTGGATGACCTATTTTTAATAGGAGACAAGAAGCTCATCAATGAAAGTAAGAGGAAACTTTCTACATAATTTGAGATAGAAATACTTGGGTATAATGCATTATTTCTTAGGTATATAGGTATGGAAAAGACCAAGTGATGTTTTCCTTAACTAGTGCAGACCCCCCTTCTCTCAAAGACTCATGACCTCTTGGTCTTAGGATATTCTCAAGGATGAATTGAAACAGTATTTGATTCCCTGTTGGAACCTCTAAGGAACAATCCACAGGTTTTTGCAAAACTCTACTTGCATGTACAAGCACTAAAACACAAGTCTCCTCCATATGAACATGCCTTGTGACCACGCACTTATCCAAAAGGTGTGTCATGGTTGCTCGGCTATATAGATGTCGAATCTCCTTCAAATAGGGAGTCTCAAAATTGTGACAAAGGCTTAGTTCATGCTATATCCTCCCTTATCCTTAAACCATATGAACCTTCTCTATGACGATCCCAAATCCTTCCAGAATAGCGTCCGGAGTTTAGCGTGCTCGAACTCCGATGTGATTCACCTCCGATTCTCGATACTCCGAAATTGTAGAAAATTTGTGAGGATCAGATCAACTTGATCACCAATAGCTCTCAACCAATGGCTATGATGAAGTCGTGATTTCTTGTTTCGTGAGTTTTCACAACTTCTACCTCCAACTTCCCAAGTCACAATTCAATGAAACTCTAATCTATCACCATGCATCCTACACTCAATGAACGATCATGATCATTTCATGATTTTGTATTTCATGAATTCTCACGACTCCACCCTTTGACCTTTCCACTCTGTAAGTCAAGGAAATATTAATCTCTTTCCATGTTTCTCCTTTCAACGGACGGTCCTAATGATTTGAGTTTGAGTTTCCATGATTTAGCGAGGTTTACTCTGCTTCTTCCAAATCTTTTGATTTTACTGCAAATTTTATGACTCCTGCATAATTAACCATTCGCTTCTTCTACGTTAATCCAGCGGCAGAAATATTTTGGCTCTTTAAGATGAATCTTGACCCTTGATATTGTCCAGTCTTCAAACTTCTTGTCTGAAGAATTTCTCCCCACTCAATCCTCCATACTTGTTTTCTTCGAACTTCAGTTTTCTACACTTCACCTTTGAATGCTTCAACTCTTAAAAACTTAGAAACTTTTCTAAATGTTTCTCCTCTCGAGACTTAAAAACCCATTATTCCCTTTTGAGCTTCGATAAATGAAACTTAAATCGACCCTTAGTGTACACTTACACTCCTATGTCTTCTTCTTCAAAGGCGTTTAGCCCTCTGGCATTCTTGCCTCAACGCCTAAGCTTTCAGAGCGATATACAAGTTTTGTATACGCAGCAGTCCTTGTACTCAATATGCACCTCCATAAAACATTTCCCGCTATCTCTTTTTTTTGAGATCTTTTAAATTGAAAAAGACTT
The DNA here is from genome assembly GCA_010110895.2 of Picea sitchensis. NCBI lineage: Eukaryota > Viridiplantae > Streptophyta > Pinopsida > Pinales > Pinaceae > Picea > Picea sitchensis. The sequence goes on along the minus strand of SNQJ01S0180879.1, from coordinate 15,133 downwards.
CTTAAATCTGCCTCCTTGCACTCTACATGCACTCCTTGCAAAATCTTAGGGAAGAGAAACAATTGAACTCATTTAATTATTCACTCATTCAATCCCTATGAACATCAAACACTCACAAAATATAACAACATAGTGAAACTGTAACAATATCAACACTATGTATTTGGGTCAATTTCCTCTGTTCTATTCAATTCATAAGAAAACATAATTACAGTGCTTATCTCCTTCACAACTATTACAATGAAAACGTTTCTAAGGACCCAACACTTCTTCTCTCTTCATCCTCCTATCTAGATACTATTACCTTCTATTCAAGTGGTTACCTACTCAATAAATGCAACCTAATAAATAAGCGGGGATGATATCCCACACCTGTCTATTCCCCGGTGTTGGAGGATTTACAATGATTCCTTCCTTTCAAATGCTGATGGCTTTGACTTTACATACGACTAATTAATTAATGATAAAATCAAAAAAATCTTCACACCGCTACCAAGGTAGATTAAGGTTGGTTTGGCTCCTTTGATGTGTTAAGGTGTGATTCTGATTCTACATCCACTTCCTTTTAATATGATAGCGATGCTCCTGCATCTTAACCAAAGAAAATATGTTATAAATATTCTAGAATTTCATAATAGCTAAGGTTGTAATTCCATGCCTACTGCTTGATAATTCAGAAAATATGAAGTTATTAGGTGGTACATATTTAGAGAAAGTGGATGCTACCATGTATATACAAATGATTGGTTCATTGATGCATTAACCAACATGAGGCCATATATATTGTTTGCGGTGAAGACACATTGAGTTGGAATATGGTGGATCTGAGAGGTGTTTACTTGATTGCAACAAAGGCAGTGATGAGTGCAGAAGGTACAGTGATTATGGTGAGATATGCTTATCATACTTTTCTTCGTGAGATAATCACGCAAGGATTTATTGATTCGGATTAGTATGGTAGTGTTACATACCGGAAAAGTACATATCGATGTTGCTTCATTTTTTAGGATCAACTATGATCTCATGGTTTAGTAGTAATAAGACAAGTGTAGATTGCTTTCGGTACATCAAGGCGGTATATAGTAGTGTGTTGACTAGCAGCGGCGATTAATGGATTTGGAAGCTACTTACAAGATTGTTTGATATCAATTTAGAGGCGGCTTGTATATGGTGTGATGACGCAACCTGCCCCTCAACGAGCAAGTTGCTCCCACCAGGGCCTTCTCGACACATGGGCCCGAAGATTCAAAGTACTCTTCCTCCCTACTTGGGAGTCCGCTACCCACAGTAGGATCCTTCAGATATCTTCCCCTTTGGAAATTGGGATATCGTGACTCGGGGGTTCGCGGTTCATGTGAACACAAATCACATGCAAAACAAAAACCCGATCCCGATTATTAGCGGAGTCAACACTTCCCTCTGGAGATTTCCTATCGGGAAATCGGCGCGTGAAATGCCGTGATTCACTTACCTTATGAATCCAGACCTCAGTTTCAGGTATGGCTACGCATGCTCACTAGCGATCATGGCCCCTGCGCCCGCGTCCACCTCCTCTCTCCTCTCTATCGAGGATCGGGGATCGCGATATCCATTGTCATGGTTTCTTGCAGCCGGAAATCGAAGGCGAAACTTTCGATATCACAATCGGCACCTGCGGTGGGGCCTATGCCTTGACATCATCTCCCGCCGTTATATCGGGAAATCGCGATTCGGTAATTTGCGTTTCTTGATGCACAAGACCACCCGATCGCCATGAGCCAATTGACTCCTCCAGTTTTAGCCACATGTCCCTCTCGATCAACCAGATCGATTCGGGGAATGCATGATCGCGATTTCAAAAGGCTTGAACCCTTGCCTCGAAAGTGGCCGAGCAGAACCCGATCCTCGAGGGGATCTGGCGCCCGCGTGTCTGTCGAACAATGTGCCGGAATGATTTGGGGAATCACGATTCACGATTCTACGGGAGTGAACCCTTGCCTTGTCAGACCCCGAATACCAATGGACTCTAATTCTCCGCACCTGCGCTTACGGGCTAACTCCCACATAACTCCTCCTTGATATTCAGCTGATCTCGGGGTTTCCTAAACTGCGGGGTTTCCAACCGGTGATTTTCTTCCTCTTGAGAATCCTCTGGATTCTAAGCTTTTCCTTGGTTCAATCTCTCGCAGGGACTATTCACGAGATTCGCCTGCTTATCCCTCACCGAGCTTTGTCTCTCGACTCGCCGAGACTTCTGCTCACTTCTTAGGGCTTCGACTGCTTGACTCTCAAAGCGTTGAAGGCACATCTGGGCACAATGCGACCACAAAACCGCAGTCGATCCTCCTTCTCTCGGACTAGCTCTGAGGACTTGAATTGACACATGCTCGCACCCGCGGTTCAAACAATAACGCAACCACGGGCAATAGAAAAAAAGTTCAGAAGCTGCTCGACCTCCTCAAAGCGCTCGATGGAGGAATTCAATGAACTCTATCACGGGAATCTCCACGGCTTAAAGTCAATTGGAAACTCATTCCCTCATTCCCTCCGGTTTAGTCGATAGGCAATCATGTCACGGCATATAAAAGATAAGCATATAAATAAGCAAACATGCAAAGGAATAATATCAACAACACCACGGAGATCAAACACATCCATGGATTTGAATCAAGTTTTCCTATTAACCCAATATCTGTACATGGGGATTCTGCGCAAATACGCTGCATTTCCCCTTTTCTCCTATGCTAATCTTTGAATAATAATCTAAATAATAATCCAAGGGAGATTGCCTATATTACGTTTTCCCTCTAGAAATAAAATTGTCTAATCTGACTAATTTCTACCTAGCGGCATTAAAAGCATTAAATGCACAACATCTATATTACATTACAAGTCTTTCGGCCTTAGATGCCCAGCCTGAAATAAAGCGGCGATTACTAATATCAAGGTAGAATTCAAAATTTGGTTTTGTTGGCTTATCCAGCTGTACGTTCTCTTCCTCCATTATGGTCAGGTATGATGAATTCTTGGATGCTCTGCATCATACTCCATAAATCAAGATTTCATGGGCTCACGTCCATGAGCTCCTGGTGCTGACCATGCTTGAACTCACGCCTGTTTCCCGGTGGCATCCCTCGGGTGGTCTTTCCATTTCACCGAATACTCAAAGTCGCATTTCCCTCAGCAGATGCTTTCTTCCAACTCTTTTGTCGAGTATGCACTCCAACTGTGGCTTCTCTACAACTGGAAATTATTTCATCCACTAGATCGCGGTTCCCTCGGTTCGGTGCACGACTCAGTATTAGCCGTAGGGGTATAAATCGAAATGTTGAAAATCGAGATATACCGTGCCTTATGGCAACTCAATCATAGCCATTTTCCCGAATTTCCACCAGGATTCGGCCGCGACCAATTTCTTCATCTTGAGCTTGTTGTATTCCCCTCGGGAACCTTTCCTTTTCTTAGATTAGTAAAACCATGTCTCCAACTTGATTTGCTGCCTCTTCCTGCAGTCAGCTCGTGCTTATCTCGATTCTCATACCGTAACCTTGCTTCACAGCCAGGTGAAGTTCACGATACCTCGGCCAGATTCACTGACCCTCGTGGCGCTAGTTTAATTACGGCTCCACGAGCTCGGACCTCCTCTTGTTTGTGTTCCATACAAAATCTGAAATGGGCTCTTGCATGTACTCCGATTCACATAATCGTTGTCTGGAAGCTCCGCTGTGGTATGATCGATCCCAATGGTGTGATGCTCCGCCAACGGGCTTCTGATAGATCCCCTAAACATGTTGGCCTAAAGCGATTACGCTTGCTCGGCCTGCTGGTTGAGTAGGTGAAGCCCGAATGCCAGTCATTCCCCAACTAGCCTTCCATAGCGTCCTCCAAAATGGCCTATGAATTTAAATTGTCGATACGAGACTATGCTCCTCGGCAATCCATGCAATCGGACAATCTTTTTGAAAAATAAATTTGCGATGTGGTTTGCATCGCTTGTCTTATGGCACGGGATAAAATGTACCATCTTCGAGAATCTATCCACCACTACAAAAATGGAATTAACTCCTCGTTGTGTTCTCGGTAATCCTAACACAAAGTCCATGCTAATGGCTTCCATGGCCTCGAATTTATGGGAAGCTTGGCTGATATAACTTTTGTATTGCGCTTTGTTGCTTTGTGTGTTGACATATTCGCACTGTCAACCGTCTTCATCTGCATGCAGCCAAAATATGACTTCGCTTCGACAGTATGTTTTGTCATCGAAATGGCTGCTAGTCCACCGTTGTGCTTTTCTGGTACCAAATTCTCTCTCATAGAGCAATGCGGAAGGCATAATTGATTTCCCTTGAAGAGAAACCCATTGTATCAAGAAATCTATCCACGGACTCCTATCTCGAGGCCCAGGTTCTCTGGAAACCTATAAGATTCCCTAAAATCAGCATCACCTGCATACAAATCCTTAGTTTTCCAAAACCAGTACGTTTTGACCACAGATTTATCACGGCAACAAACATTTCTACTCAAAGGCGTCCACCACCTTGTTGATCCGAAATGTGTTTTATGATAAAGTGAAATTTTGCATATATTCCACCCGCCATGCTTTTGATTGACTTCTCTTGCTGACTCACTAATTGTAACGCATGGTTGTCACTGTAAAATATGAACTCCTTGGGTATTAAATAACGCCTCCACTTTTTCAATGCATGAATAATGGAATAAAATTCCATCGTATGTAGGTACTTGACTTTGCATCATCCGGCTTCTGCGCTATAATATACCCGCGGTCACCGTCATCCGACTCAAAACCCCTCCAACAGCATACCCAGCGGCATCACACTTCACCTGGAAGATCTTCCGAAAATCAGGCGGCACGAGTGCGTTTTCGGTGATCTTCGCTTCAACAAATTGAAGCTCGTTTCAGCCAGTTGTCGAAAATTTTTATCTTTGCTTTTTCCACCGGTGTCCATCATTGTTGCGCTGATTCCGCTAAAATTCCGTATGAATTTTCTTTAGAAGCTTGCCAAACCGTGAAGCTCCTTACCTCAAAACATTTCTCGGCGATGCCCAATTCCTGATCACCTCTACTTTCGGGATCCATCTCTTCAATTCATTTGCCAAAATAACGAACCCGGATATATGAGTTCCGTTTGCATAAACGAACATTTTTCGGTTGGTCAGTTTTCTATTTTGTAACCTTCTCATCACAATGGCCAAATGCCTCAAAATTATTTCTGACCTTGGGCTTGCTGAAAATTAAAATATCATCGAGGTATACCACCACAAATTTGCCAATGAATTCCGTAGGACTTCATTCATCAGCACATAAATGTGCTTGAATTAGTTTGTATCAACCCAAATGGCATGACTAGCCATTGCGTACAAACCCTGCGTTTGTTTTTGAATCTTTGCATCTTCCATTCATCTCCCTCTCATCCGGATCTGATGACATCCGTCTTGAGATCTATTTTGGAAAGTAATTTGCCCCACTCGGGCAATCCATCAAATTAGTCCATTCTTGGAAGTGGAAACGTACACGATGGTGATCATTGATCATCTGCGGAGCATACGGATCCTCCACGATCCACCCTTTTGGAGGAAACAGTCGCACATGAACAACACACAAACTAAGACTTTCCCTCACCAGTACTTTATTACCGGATCCACATGCACACTTAACGACTTCCTCATTCTCTGACGTCAACTGTATCTTGCCTTATTTGGTAAAGCAACAAGGGTATGATGTCAATATGATGACTCACACTCCTCATTGATGGCAATGAATGCGGTAGTTCATCCACGATGATGTCGTGAACTTTTCCAAAGCGGTTCACGAGATCTTTCGTCCGACAGAGTCATCACTCTTGTGCTTGTCGGGGATGAATTCTTGTCGACGAAACAAGGAAAACGTGGATTTCGTCCTTCTCGACTCGTGAGAAGTTCTTTTCCCACTCATGAGAAGTAGCGGGCTGCGCTCGCTGCGGAAAGCCTCATTTCCTTATCCTTTACCGGATGCAGTGTATGTGATTTCCCATCTTTCTCCAAGGTGTATGTGTTCATCCTCCCATTATGAACAACATTTATGTCAAACTACCATGGTATTCCAATGAGCATCACATAGAATATCATCCCTATAATCACCCATTTTAAAATTTACAAGCATTGTTTTGTAACACATACCGGTGTCGCGCTACGCGGCCATGTCACTTTGCTTATGGGCTCGGGTGTTTGTTACCGTTTAACAGCTCAGTTTCTCCACCATCTTTCGGTTGAAGCGAGATTATCACGTATCCCAACATCCACTATAACCTTTTTCCATCCTTTGGGTGCAATTCATCCGGAGCGATTCTTGCACCTTTTCTTGTTGGTTGTCCTCACTGCTCTCGGGTTTTCAGAGGCCTTGTGCAGCATCGGTGACTCCCCACTCGATGTCTTCATCTTCTACATCGCCTGCGTACCTCAACGGCAGGCGTTTCCTCTATCCATCTTCCTCTCTGGACAATCCAGCGGCTTTATGTCCATCTTTTCCCTGCGTAAAGGCATTAGCGGTAGCTCCTCCTCTTCCTCTACCTCGGTTATGAGGAAATGTATTGGCATCGGCGTAATCTCCTTGTTGATCACATTCTTGTTATCACCGGCTCAAAGATTTTTCATCTGCATTTCAATTTGTAGGTACGCCTGGCTGGCAGGTTCCGCAACTCGAACACCAGGGCTCTTCCAATCCACTCCCCTTGGGCTTACATGTTCTCTCTTGAACAGCAACTTTTCCTCTAAATTACGCTTCGCCCTCGTACGACCTTGTTTGCGGCTCGACTCTTAGGCTTTTAGGAGGCCATGCAAATTGCGCATCCTCAACGTGCGGATGGTAACCATGCTCAACTCATCATGAATATCATACCTAATACCATTTAGGTATCTTGCCACCTTTTCTTCATCACTCTCTCGATGACCCATTTCGAATGTTGAGCTGTAGAACTCCCTCGATTATTGCTCTTTCACGTCATCAACTACGCCTTAGGTTGCATAGCCTAATGGTGGTCAGAAGTAATCCCTCGGAATGCGAACTTCCGGCTTCATCTTGGCGATCATCGATCGGCTTTTTGATCTTTGTTTTCTTTGGAGCGTCTATCTTCTATGACTCACATCCCACCGTTTGCGTGTCCCTTCATCTTCGTGGCGGCATGTCTCACCTTCTTGTCTCTTTGATGTCTTCATAGTTGGAGTAGGTGTGGTTCTCGGATCAATCCTGAAGTAGCTCCTCCGTGTTTAGATTTCCCTCATAGACAAGAATATCCATCTTCGTCTTCGAACTCATCCCGATGATAGCTTCATCAACCTCTGTCGAGGGCATCTTACGCGTGACCTCTTTTGCTTAGTGAGCTTCCTCCCTCCAACCTCGATCAACTGAACTCTGCTGTACCCAATCCACGCCTCTAGGTGGCTTCCATATCTTCGAGTCTAGCTCGTAGGTCATGTATCTCTCTTTCCATTTCTGGGTTCTGTGTCGGCCTGCCTGTTCTTCTCACCTCCCTGTCCTCCAGATCATGTGACTGTCTCTCCCTTCTGGGCAGAATTATATCTCTCTTCTATCTCTGCTTGAGGGAAAGCAAAGGGTATACGGCTCCGATTACCACTCGGCGCAACTTTGCTTCGGTGAGCAATCGGCTCCACCGGGACCTTCTTGATCCACGGGCGAAGAGTCTAAACTCTTCAACTCCCCTCGAAGTGAAGTCACCACCAATAACCCTTGACGAATTTTCCCTTGAAAATCCAGATGTCGCTTTTTGGGAGTTCGCGGTTCACGCGAAAACAAATCACATGCAAAACAAAACTTCGATCCCGATGGCGATGAGTCAACACTTCCCCTAAGGAGATTTCCTTATGGAAATGGCGCGTAAATTCTACGTGATTCACTTACCTTATGAATCCCGAACCCGAACTCCGATATGCTTCCACTTGTACTCCACTAAAGATCCATTGCCCCGTCACCTCCTCTCTCCTCTCTACTCTCGAGGATCGCGGGATCGCGATATCTAATTTATCATGGTTTCAACATCGAAATCCCGAATGCTGAAACTCTGATATCACGCCACCTGTTAGCACCTTTGGTGAGGCCTATGCCTTGACACTTGTCTCCCCCTCATTCTATCGGGAAATCGTGGATTAAAGATTCGCGTTTCTTGATGCACAAGACCCGCGATCTTCATAAAACCCGAATTCCGACTCTTCAGTTTTAATGCGTGTCACCTCTTTCCAGATCAGCGGCTCCCGATCGATTAGGAAATCGCCCGATCCGCGATTTCAAAGGCTTGAACTCTTGCCTCCGGGAGCCGAGCGCCCGAACCGCGATCCTCGGGGATCCTCGCCATGTCTGTCAAAGCGGCGATTATGCGAGCGATTCGAGGAATACGCAATTCGCGGAATTCGAGGATGAACCACTTGTCAAACCGAATGCAATGGACTCTAATTCTCGGCGCTGCTCTTACGGGCTAACTCGCGTAACTCCTCCTTGATATGACGATCCTCAGGGTTTATGCCGCAAACTTCACGGGGTTTCCAACCGTTGATTCTCTTCCTCTTGAGAATCCTCCGACTCCCAAGATTTCCCTTGGTTCAAATCTCCACGGAAGATTTGTGAGATGATTGCAGGAACTATCCCTCTGAGCTTTGTCTCTCTTTTGACTCCTTGAGACTTCTCACTTTCTTCTTACGGAGCTCAACTTCCAACAACTCTCAAAGCGTTGAAGCCGTCCAGACCTATTAGACCCTACAAACACGGTCCAGTCCTCCTTCTCGCAGACTCGTCTCTGAGACTTGGAGGTTGACGCACTCCACCTGCAGTTCAAACAACCCAACACCAACCACAGGCAGCGAGAGAACAAAAGTTCAATGCCGATACCCTCGATGCACTCTATGTGGAGGTATTCAATTGCACTCGATGTAGGAATCTCCTGTCTTAAGCAGAGAATCAATTGAACTCATTCCCTCATTCCCTCGGGTTTGGGGTGATAGGCAATCACGTATGCAGCATATAAAGATAAGCATATAAAGAAACAAACAAACATAATATCAACAACAAAAGCGAGATCAAACATCCATGGATTTGAATCAAGTTTTTCCTATTAATTCAATGTCGTACATGGAGTTTCTTCACAAGCTCTGCTCATTTCCCCTTTTTCTCCTAATACTAATCTTTGAATAATGTCCCCGAATAATAATACAAAGGAGGGTGCCTATATTCATTTTCCCTCCTAGAAATAAAATTATCCTAATCATTGTAATTTCTACCTATGACATTAAAAGCATTAAATGCACCTTATCTGTACATTACTAAATTGTGCTTGAAGCATGAATGCCTTTAGTAAAGCAGTAGCAACAATATGGGTAAATTCAAAATTTAGTTTCTTTACGAAACTTGCATCTAAAATTTGTATTCTTTCTCCTCGCCTTGGTCCATGATGAATTCGCGGATTCTCTGCATCGTCATGAGCCGTAAAGGATTGTGTGGTTGTGAAGGAAACTCAATGTTTCATGAAAAGTCCAAAGAATATTGAGATTGGATCCCATTACACATAATAGATATAGTGCGAGAGGGCGGTGGAGATTAAGAGGTATGTCACTACAAATGAGCATATAGTAGAAGTTTTGACCAAGCCTCTATCAATTGAAGTTTGTGTGCTTCATGAATAGATTTAGTGTAGTCCATAAGGACTTCCTAGTAACAGGGAGTGATGAGTCAAAAATGTGATTTCAGTGCAGGAACATCAGCATGTGATAGTGGCAGTGGATAGTCATTCACGAACACATTATTGACTATGGCACCATTCAACATGACCTCACACAAGGTAAGAATATGTTGAACCTTCGATGCTGGCGAGTTTCCTATATTTTCAAGTTGGAGGTCCAACTTGTGTGGTTGGAGGTGTTACCTAGCCTTGGGCTAGATGGAGTAGTGTGTGTGAAATACATCACCTAATCCTTTAATGATTAGATACTTGGTCACTATGGACAGGTTTATTGGTGTGCCAACTAGAGGTTACTAGTTATTTATGAACTAGATTCAGTTCTATGAGTTGGCCAGTTACTAGTTCTTTATGAACTAGATTCCATATTTTATTCTTTGTTTGGAAAGTTACTGGTTCTTTGTAAGAACTAGATGCCATATTATTTGTGAGATGGCGAGTTACTAGTTCTTTATGAATGAGATTTCATATTGGTGTGAGTTGGCCGGTTACTAGTTCTTTATGAACTAGATGCGAGATTTTATTATGTGAGTTGGTGAGTTAAAGCCCTGTGATGACATAAATCTTAGATGGATGATGAGGTCTTGGATGTTGAAGTGGTTACAAGACTTCTTCAATATATATTTTGTGAAATTCATCAAATTAATCTGGTCAAGTGTACAAAGAAGTGAGAAGCTGATCATGATATTGATGCGAGAAGAATACCTTCATTTCTAGAGAGTGTTGAAGTTTGGTAGCTTTAGAAAATATTCTTATTGCATCAATATTTTGTTAGACCAAGACAAAGCCATAAAAGGTAATATTATATTATATTTTTAAAATCGGACCTATTGTGCCATTCTAAAAATTAAGTCCCTATTGTGCCTTTGTAAAGTCAACCCTATTGTTGCTTTGTAAAAGTGAATTGTAAATTAGAAAGTGTACATTATACAAGTTGGCCCTGGCCTAGTTAAAGGGTGGATCAACTTGTATTTATAATAGGCTAGGCACCTCACCTGAAGGACACACAATACAAGTTCTCTCTCAAGGAAAAAAGTGTGCAAGTCTGAGGAAGGAAGGCAGCATCCTGAGTAAAATTATTATGGAGTGAAGGGTTTGGTTATCTCTTGGAGGATTATCTTGGTCTAGTGGTGCACTACCCTATTCTGGTTACGGTTTCTAGTTTATCTTCTTATTATATTTTGTGTGGTGATATATCTCTTGAGAGAGACATTGTACTTGTTCACTGATATTTATTGAAGAATCTTTGTTGGGTTTTTTTTTCCTCAAGAGGGTTTCCAGGATAAATCTTGTGTATGTTATGGATGTCTTTCTTTCAATGATCATATGCATGTAGTTATTGTTCTATTAAACATTAAAGAATATTGATTACACTTAATTTCTTAAGTGAAATTTTAACACACTTCTCTCACTTGTGTGAGAGAACGTTGATATATATATATACATACACCTAAATTGCTATCGAGGAAGTTTATTGACCAAAGCTGTAATGCTCGAGAATATTCTGGAAACAAAAGATATCAAAAGATTATAAACCGTGCTAATTGTACAGAGCCAATTGTACGAGAATGTTGCAGAAAAGATATTTAAAAAAATAACAAACTAATACTATATCATAAGAAGTACTTCCGTCTGTTTCTGTAACATTTTTAGAACATAACATTTTTGTTGAATGAACTTCTGGTTGTCGAAGAAGATTCTTAATAATTTAATTTATATGAGCAAAAATATTTATGATATTTATGTGGGTAAGGGAAGGTGTTTAATCTGTATAAAGGAAATGTGTAAATTGATTTTTTATTAGAAGGTGTTTAATCTGTATAAAGGAAATGTGTAAATTGATTTTTTTTTATTAAATTGTGTGATTGATTAAGATATGATATATAATTACTTATTCTCAACAAATCATCTCAATTCATATTCAATATTTTTTTTTAATAATTGCTCATATTGACTTCTTGATATCTTATACCACACAACATTTTATCATTAAATAAAAGATAGGAATTCACTATCCTATATTGTTACACCATAACTCCAGTGCCTTCTATAAGTTCATTCATGTAAGGCTTCCTACAAATAAAGGCCCAATAACCAAGATGAACATTCTCATCTAATTGCATCTTGATTTTTCTATGCGTATGCAATGTCTATGGATTGGTTCATGTAACCTTTTGCATTCATGCCAACAAGCTTTTTGTTGAGGTTTGTGATGTAACCACTTCTTCATATAGTATTATGTGTTGGCATGAGATGTAATTTGCCACATTCCAAATGACTCAATCTCTTAATACTTCAGCTTTTAAATATATTTCTTTTTAATTTTCTAAATTTTATATATATTTTAACAATCAATAATGTGATAAGATTTTTTAATTTATATTATTTTACCAAATCAATATCAGTTGCTTGTGTTTGGAAAAAAAAATTGAATTGTGCAATATGATTGTAAATTATGGACCCTAACACTTTTCATTTTTGTTGTATCCATGTTTTTTAAAAAGTTAAAATCCACTAAGATTATACCCTCCGTATTGATTACATGGTAAAAGATCAAATTCAAAAGTAAATCAAATTTAATAATCTCAATAAGTAAATTGATTTTAAAATGAAATAGTCAATTAAACAAAAAAATATTTTTATTAAAAACTTTATCTATCATGCCTATAACTTAAATTAACTATTTCCAATTATCATTGTGTTTCAATCATTCATTGCTTGAAATTTCTAAGTTCTGTTTGATTTTTATGAGTTAATATATTATAAAATTTGGTTTTATTAAAAATATTTTGAAAATTAGATATATTGTTTTTAAGGATGTGAATCCTAAGAGAAGTGTTTTGGTTCTTTACTTTATTTATGAAATTTCTAAGTTCATTTTAATTTTATGGATTAATACTTTATGGAATTTTTATTGTTACTAAAGTTTTAAAAATTACATATAATTTTTTTTAGGATGTGAATTATAAAAGAAGTGATTTTTATCCTATTCTTTATTCATTTCATGGACATTGCAAAATTTTTGGATGAAAATGTTTTAGGTTTTGTCCAATTCCTAATTTCTCTACGAATTTCATGGAAATTTGTTGTTATCCTTACAATAATAATTTTATGATTCTTGAATACATGTAAAAATTGACGAATAAGTGGTCATAAATTCTTTTTTTATTTTCTCCTCCATTCTCTAACTGACCATATAGTCATACTCATTAAAATACAAACTCTTTGTTAACCAAAATAATTTACCTCCCCAACATTTAAACATTGTGTTTTCTTTTTTTAACATGTTGGTTTTGTTTTCTGTTTTTTTTTTCATTTTGAATAACATGATTTTAATTACTATAATTTTATTATATTTTTTTAATCTCACATACTTACCCAATATCTAAACCTATAAATTGAATATTTTTTTCCAAATAATATTTCAAGTTACTCTTTATGTGATTTTTCTAGTAGGAATTTTTTATCTCACATACTTACTCAATATCTAAACTTATAAACTCAATAATTTTTTTCAAATAATTTTATTCCAAGAATATTTCAAGTTACTCTTTATGTGATTTTTCTGGTAAGAATCTTTTATCTCTCAACTGAAAACATTGTTTTTCATTTTTAAACCAAAAGTTAGTTTCATTTTTCAATTCAAACATAGAATTAGCTTTGGGTAAAAAAAAATTAACAATCAACCCAAAACTTTTTTTAAAATGAAAAGAGTAGTCATCTTTATAACTAAATAGCATCAAATATTTATAACTATATAGCATCAAATTTAGAAAAACTAAACCCTCCAAATTTCATAGATTGTTTTTCAAAACTAAATTGAATCTATTTCTCATCCATACATTTTTTTCCTAATCTCATTTTGATTATATATATATATATATCAAAATTCAATATTTCAAACAAAAAAAATTAACACGCTACATTTATCTCCTATTCAAAATGGTTTTATTAGTCTTTTCATATTTACTTGGAATTGAAGAAAAGCCAAGTATCCAATAAGTATCCAGACACACAATTAGATTACTACAATACATTTACATTAATGTAGCATTTTTTAACCAAATTGATAATATAGTACTGAAAACTTGGTATCGACAAACATAATTGGTTATCCAACACAGATACTCGACACCAATTGAGTGAACCGACCTTTCAGTCTAAGGACCACGCTTGTCGTTAAATGAAAAGGTTAAACTTTTAGTTTCTAATATAGCCATGAGATTTAAAAGATCCATAGAAAGTTGTTAAACCATGTCATAAGTCCCAAAGAAATTGTTGACCACCAAGTCAACAACAATTTCACTTTGTTTGTATCCATATTATTTAGAAAGAGAAAATCAACTCAGATACAATTACCAACTAGTTGTGGAATCATCAATGTAATAGACCCTTCTTGTTGATTAGATGGTGAACACAAAAATTTAAAAGTGAATAAAATTCAAATTCTATATACATATACATATATACTTAATAATTACACTGGTTAAAAAATAGTTGAGTCAACAAAAACAAAATGTATTAAAACATTGATATATATAGTGATTATAAGTTAAATTAAATATTTTAAATTAATTTCTAAGTTTCATTTGACTTTTATGGGTTACAATTTATGAAGTTTCATTTTATTATAATTTTTTTTTTTAATTAGATATAATGTTTTTGAGGATGTGAATTATGAGAGAAGTTTTTTCATCTTATATTTTTTTCATGAAAATTCTAATTTCCCTTTGACTTTTATGGATTAATGATTTATGGAATTTTTTTATTACAAATGTTTTAAAATTAGGTATATATTTTTGAGGATTTAAATTTCAAGAGAAGTGTTTTTCATTCAATACTCTATTCATCTTATATAATTTGTAAAACATTTTGTGTAAAGATGTCTTGGGAATTTGTTCATATCTTTGCATTATTGATTTTATAATTCTTTGTTACATGTGAAAATTTACCAATAAATGGTTGTGAAGTTTCTAATTTTCTCCTCCATTCTCTATTAGTCAACATGCTCATCATCATTAAGATATAAACCCTTTGTTGACCATCCTATTTTCAATTGAGATCAATTTATTTTTATGACATTTAAATATTCCATGTTTACTTAATCTCTAAACCTATAAATTGAAAAACTTTTTCCAAACAATTTTATTGGAGGAAATCCCAAAAAATTATTATAGCCAAAAACCCTACGAAAAGAAATAATTCAAAATTCAAGACCTGTTTTTTCTCTTATTTTATTTTAACTATTAACACAAAAATTGTTTTTCAAATGAAAATAAGAATTAACTTTATAAGTATATAACATGAAATTTAGAAGGAATAAACCATCAAAATTTGTATTTCTTCAAAACTAAAACCATTATGATGATGATGATGATGATGATTAACGTCCACTAAGACCTAATTGGTCTATC
>SNQJ01S0180878.1:1131-19342 GCA_010110895.2 Picea sitchensis | reverse complement strand
TTTTTAGTAGTTTTAGTAGCTTGATAAGTGATTTATGTTGTAGGAAGAATCTTGTTCTAAAGGTCATTGGGATTGAATGTTTCAAGAATTAGATCACATTGTTGGGGAAGTGCATAGATATCATATAAGGATATGTTATCTTTGTTCCTCTTCAAATCCTCACTAGCATTGTATTCCAAAGCATGGGTTTCATATTTTCTTGGTGTCTTTCTTGTTGGTGAAGTTTTGGGTTTATTTTTGGCTATTTCTAGGGTCAAAGTACTTTGTTTATTGTTGTTGGTTTGTGACAAAGTGCTTGGTTTCTAAGTGGGAGTGGGAGGACTTTTTTCCTAGGGGAAGTGATAGTTTTAGAGTGTAGAGGAGTGCTTGGTATTGCCCCTTTTTTGCACAGATTGTAACCTGTGGGTGCATCTTTTGTGACCTGTGTATCCCCCACATATACCTCTTCAATATGTTCCTCATCTAAATATATACACTAGTCCAATAGGCACATGGTTGATCCTTGAGTGGTATCTTTAGTGGTTTATTCCTTTTTTGTTTCCTTGTCCTAGTCATCATCGATCTCTTGTTGATATAATAGTTGGTTGATGACTAAGGTCATGGAGTTGATCCATTGAGGACATGTTTTTTGAGATTGGTTTTGTTGGTTATATGAACAAAGATTGTCCATGCCAAAATCATAAATATTTAAAGTAGGACTCGTGGTTTCTGGAGGTTTCAATGGGTTATTATTCTTCTTAAAGAATCGATGAAAAGGTTTTATTTTTGAAGACCCTTCACCAACATTTTTATTGAGATCAACTATTTCGTTGGATATATTCTTCACCAATTTAACCACACTATCTAGATCCTTCGACTCTTTTTCATAAGGTTTGTTCAAGAATAAGGGTTTCTTCCCAGTTGATTTGGTATCTTCAAATGCAATGTGGTTTCCTAAAGAAATAAATTCTTTCTCAACCTCTTTAGCTTCCTTGAAATTATGGGCTAATGTATTTTTTTTATCATGCTTAATGAACATGCCTACATATGGAAGCAATGTTGAAGTATAGTATTATATAACTAAGGGTTCTAGAATAGAAATTTCAATAGTGAATTTGTTAAGGATAATAATGAAGTGTTGGTTTAAGTCCTTTGCATTTTCTTTATTTTCCATCTTTAAGGCCACTAGTTCCTTGAATAATGATGTGGGAGATTTCTCATCCTCAAAATTTTCGATGAACAATTTTGAGAAATCATTCTAGTAAGTTATAGAGCTAGCTAGTAGATTCTACAAACCACATATTCACAATAGATGTCAAGGAGACGAGTGGATAAAAAGAATTATTAACATGGTCCTCCGATGAACAAGATTTTTTTGGGTCGAACTTCAGGGGAAGTATTTCTAGATGCTTGGGTAGTTCATGCCTAGGAAAAATTAAGCTTTAAGCACCTTGGGACATCCATGGTGGAATCCTATTTCGGTTTTCACCCATCTTATCGTCAAAATTAGATATTGAATATTCGTCGTCAAAGTTTTTATCAGAACAAAGAGGATAGGACTAGGAGGTGTGGGAGGAATTTTCTCCAAGGGTACACGTATTTCCTACAGATCATTTTCAATCAAATCCTCTACAGAACCAACAAGAATGTTAGCCTGATTCTCAATTCATATTACATGGGTATCTATCCTCCTATGTAGTGTTAAGTCTATCAGTAGTTGGCCAAGTAACTTGGTGTATGATCATATGATATGATGAGTTTCATAAAACTCCTTTTTAGTTATGGGATACAAATATTTGGGATGGTTTTTAGGGATTCTAGCAATGCTTTTGAATGTGATATTTAAATATTGGAAAGTAATTTCCTGTTCAGAAGAGATATGTGGAAAGCGTTGTTGGAAAATAATATTATCATAGGATTGGTTTTGTGTTTGTTGTGGATTTACATTAGCCATGAAAATCAGGCCCTCTTTCTAGCACCAATTATGTTGATGCAAAATAATTTCCCTTCAACAGTAAAGGGTACTCATCATTTCATTGTCCCAATTAGACTATGCACCATTTGGTTTAGGAGACCCATCCAAATTTTGGACCGACTATCATTACTATATTCGAGGGGTGATTAGATGGTAATGGATGCAGTGGAAATGTGAATGAAAACTAACTAAGTGAAGAAATAAAACATTATCTACCATATCCTAGCTATGAGTATCTATGGTAGCCAAGTGAGGAGTTGTAAATGAAACTAATCCCTGCACATAACTTCGTCTAGGTAGTTGTTAGGGAGAAACAATCTTAGACAACACATGCATGAAAATAACATAACCATATTAGTCAAAGTCATGAAATTACATACATAAGAAACTCGTCATATCAAGGAAAAGAAGACAAGAAATAATAAGAAAAGATGTAATAAATATTTCAATTTTCATAAGAACAATCTGTAAGAAAAAGGACATTCTTAAAACATATGTAAACATCACAATGTTTTTTGAAAATATGTTTATAGAAACTACCATCTACAAGAGTTATTCTTTCCAACAGAATGGCCCTAAGGGGTTCTCAATATTAATCCTCAAATTAGTTTGTGAATATACAATGCTTGAAGAGCCTCTACAAAATGGGCCTCTTCCTATACTTATAGTAGTTTGAGTAGTTGTTGATAGTGTCTTGTTGAATTCTTCAAGAAGGAGTTACGAGTCCCTTCAAATTTCCCTTGTCAGTTTTTGTTGATAGGTGTTAGAATAGGATGAAGCTGAGGGTGGTTGGAAAAAACACAAAATAGAAGGAAGTTGGGAGAAAATTCAAATTTTCTACATTGTCTTATTCAACTGTCTTTGTCCCTCACATAGGTTTCCCAAACTACATGTTGGCATTCAATTGATATGACTCTGTGAAACAATTTTTTTTCTATAGTATCTTCATGTGACATTGAAATTTGTGTAAGGGTTTTCATGTCTCATGTCGATTTGGCCATGAAATATTAGATAATCATTTGACTCTCTTAATTATAATACCACCGCAATGGATGCATGATCATATTCCTATATCTTGTTCATGTTTTTCTAGATTTATTCAAAAAAACTCTTCCTCCATCTTGCTTTTCCCAAGATCTTCAAAGGTAGGTAGGTTCCCCTTGTGCATTAAACATTGTGCAGCCTTCTGGAGTTGTGCACAAAGGGATAGTGATTTATTTATTTCATTTTATGCCTTTTCACCATCCTCTTGATATTGATTAATGGTATCATAATCAATCCTATTTTATCCTTATGAAGAGTGAGGAAGCTCAGTCGAAGTGTATGGGTGCATATCATTTAATCCTTCCTGCATGGAAATAAACTAGACATTCTTGGTATAAATGGCACTATGTTGGTTCATTATGTGTGTTACCAGCTGCTAGAGGACATGAATATGGGCATCCATAATCATAGCAGTCTCCTTGATCTATTCCTTTACCCTTTCAACACATGACTTGAATTCCCTGAGGGCACATTCATCTTTCTTTGTGTTCCTGAGTTGTTCCTCCAACTCTCTAGTCCATCCATATTTTTCTTCATTTTTATAGAACAAATTCTTGAGGTTTTGTTCCTTGGCTATGATGAAGGAAATGTCGGTGGATGCTATGGACAATGAGTATTTTCTAACATCCTCTGTTACAATAGTCTTTGTTATGACTGGCAATGGATTGCCTCCGATAACCGAGACCTTCCTTGTAGCATCCCCAACCACTTGTTGGGCTATGCCAACCAAAAATTCAAACTTTGATACCAAATTAAAACATACAAATACTTTGCAAATACATAGATTCATAGAGGATAATAATAAAAATACACATGCAACACACATAGGAAAACCCCATAAAAATAAATGCATAAATAATAACGCAACACACAATTTAACACATAATTGACACTTATCTTGATAAAAATATCACCAACTATGTGCATACCTTCCATGTTCCTCCCAACATTATACCACACTACTCAAAAGTCTGAGTAGTGGGTCACCCCCGAGCTGGGGATAAACTCCACTCGAGTAATGGAATTCCTAAACAGGATGATGTATCTCAGACAACAAGAAAACTTAGTCACAAGTACCAACTTGAACTAATAGCCTACAGTCCCTCATTCCCCATGTTTATGTCCAACCCCAGGAAGTGTGCCCCTTATATGCTTAACATTTCCTCGGCTTCCCCAATTCCTTTATGGGGATTCAGTAATAGGACGAACAAGAAGTCTAAGATCTCTATAGTTGCAGTTTGGAACCTTTAGGAAATCAATTATCTCACCTAGAGAGAATTTATCATAGGCCTGGAAGCCTGCATCTTCAATATGCCAATGGGCCTTGAAACCCACTTCTTCATTCCATCTCCTAAGCTAACCAGGTAGAGGTATAGGTACATGTACGAGTACGATACAGGTACAGGTACAAAGATAGTATCAGGAAGGTACGGAGGATAGTTGAAAGAGTGAGTGAAAATGATGATCGAATGATAGGCAGATGATCTAAGTCCAAACTATATGTATGCATGTTCCCAACTTGACACTTGTCATGTTGAGAAATACTTTGGCCCACTTGTCTCCATCCTTAGAAATTAGGATAAAATAATTATCCATACTTTATAATTTAAGGAATATCGATATAATATTCCTTTTTGGCTTAATATCCCCATCTTAGCCCCTTATCCTTAAATTTTAGCCCCTTTTTCCCTATCTAGTGGAGTTTATCCCCCCATACTCTTTAACATGGTTGGTGTGCTGCAATGATGTGTTTTTCATTAATATTTGTGTGTGATTTACATTTATAATAAAAGGATACTATACTTTTTTTTATCCAGGCTCATCAACCTAAAAAACTTGAACATATACACAAAGGCTCTCTAGCCTCAAGATTGTGCGCTCAAGTTGTTGTGCGCACTATCCTAGGATGTGCACACTTCTTATTTTAGTGCACAACACATATGCACTCTATATTATGGAAGGTGCATACAAAACTGATTCTATGACTTGATACAAGCATCTCACCAGCTTATATACATATGCACATTTATATTCGGGTTCATACGAAGGGTATTACATTCCCCTCCCCCTTATTTATGCATTTTCCTCAGTGCAATATATACACATATACAACCAAAATTTCAAAAATCCTCAAAAAGATGTGGGCATTATTCCCACATAACATCCTCATGCTACCAAGTTGCATATTCAAGACCGTACCAAGTCCATTGGACCTTTACTAGCTCTATAGATTGATTCCAGAGCTTCTTGATCTTCTAGTCCAATATGCACACCAGATGCACTTGAAAGGAACCTTCTTGCTCCACCTGAATCACATTCCAATCAATCACATTATTAGCATCATGTATATACTTTTTGAGAAAATATACATGGAATACATTATGAATATACATTGATGCAGGAAAGGCAAGCATGTATGCTACAGGGCCAATCCTTTGTAGGATTTCAAATGGCCCAAAAAAATGAGTTGCCAACTTTGAACAATTTCCCAACTTTAGGGAACTTCTGTTGGCCTTTACTTTCAAGAATCCATGGTCACCCACTTTAAAATACATATGATTTCTACCCTTATCGACATAGATTTCCTTCCTATCTTGGGTAGCCTTTAAATTTTGTTTTATTTTCAACATTTTCTCTTCCATTTCCCTGAGCAATTCTAGCCCAACCACTGCTCTATCTACTGGGTTATCCTAGCTTACCAGTGTGTTACATACTCTTCCATAAAGTGCCTCAAATGGGATCATCTTTAGATATGCTTGGTACCCATTGTTATAAGTAAACTCTACCAAGTGTAGGTATTCTTCCCATTCTGATGATTTATCCATCACATACATCCTCAACATATCCTCAATCACTTGATTCACCCTCTATGTTTTCCCATCTAACTCTGGATGATAATCTATGCTAAAATTCAAATGTGTTCCAAATCCCTTAAATAATCCTTTCCAAAAATTTCATGTAAATTTTGGATCTCTGTCAGACACAATTGTCTTGGGTATACTATGTAGTCGAGAAATTTCTCTGATATAAATATCAACAATGTTGGCTTCTTTGTGAGTGAGATTTACTAGAATGAAATGGGAAACTTTAGCAATATTATCCACCACTACCATGACAAAATCATGTTGCTTGTTTGTTATGGGAAGTTTGGTGATGAAATACATTGTTGCAAATTACCATTTCCACTCAGGAATGGTAAATGGTTGTAGCAAACAGTTGGGTGTCTATGCTCAGCCTTGAACTTTTTACACTCCAAACATTTGGCAATAAAATCACCAAATTCTATCTTCATTCCTGGACAATAATATTGACTATTGACAACTGCAATAGTTTTATGATAACCTAGGTGCCCAACATAAGGTACATTATGCATTTATCTCCATATCAAAATTTTCAATTCCTAGGAATTTCGTGTATTGCAAATCTGATTTTTTATCCTCTAAGATTTTCTCTTTCAAATCTGATTGGTGCACACTAATGGTTGTAACATGAAACTCATGCATTCTTCTTCTATGTGCGTCAACCATATTTTTCTATTTCCCTTTGATATGATTTATGTCAAAGTCACATTCACTGAGGAATTGTAACCACCTGCTTTGCCTGGCATTTAGAGTTGGTTGTCCAAATAAATATTTTATACCACTATGGTCTATCCTCAACTCAAATATTTTTCCCATGAGGTAGTGGCTCCACATCTTGAAGGCATGCACGATGGCTTCCAACTCCAAATCATGAGTAGCATAGTTCCTTCTGACTAAGGACTCCACCCAACCCTTCTTTACATGCATCAATGCATATGATGAATTCTTCATTTAGGTCATAAATCCTTAGTATTGGAGCACTTGTTAATAAATTTTTGAAGTATTGGAAACTCTTTTCACAATCCAATGTCCACTGAAACGTCACACCCTTCTTTTGCAAGGAAGTGATTGGGTGTGCAATCTTTGAGAATCTTTCAATAAATATCCTATAGTAGCCTACAAGGCCCATGAATGATCTGACATCTGTCACATTCCTTGGTGTTGGACATCCTTCAATGGCCCTTATATTTTATGGATCCACTGTTATTCCTTCCTCTGAAATGATATGGCCCAAATAATGAATTTGTTTCGGATAGAATTATCACTTGATTAATTTGGAATACAATTGATTCACCCTCAATACATGTAATACCATCTCAATTGTTTCTCATTCTCTTCCTCTAACTTATAATATATAATATTTCATCCAAAAAGATAATGCCAAACTTATCTAAGTATTCTCTGAAAATACCATTCATTAAACACATGAAGACAACTGGTGCATTTGATAACCCAAATGGCACCACTGTGAATTCATAATCACCATACCTTGTTCGAAAGGTAGTCGTATTGATGTATTCTTATTTAATTATTACTTGATGATATCCTAACCTAAGATCAATATTGGAGGATAATTTTTCATCTTTTAGCTGATCAAAGAGGTCATCGATCCTTGGAATAGGACACTTGTTCTTCAAAGTTACCTTGTTCAACTGCCTGAAGTTACCTTGTTCTTCCATTATTTTTCTTCACAAATAATACTAGGGAACCCCAAGGTGACACACATGGGTGTATATACCCCTTCTTCAAAAGCTCTTCAAGTTGCATTTGCAATTCCTTCAATTATGGTGTACTCATCATATAAGGGGTCTTGGATACTAGGGTTGCTCCTGAAATCAGATTTATAGAGAAATCAATGTTTATTTTAAGGGGTAATCCTGGTATTTCTTTAAATACATCTTCAAACTCTTTTAGGACTGCATAATCTTCAATATTTGGAACCTTATCTTTAGGTGTATCTTCCATATGTGTTGCAAATATTTGACACCCTTTTATGTAACTTTTCTTAAGATGCAATGCTGAAATTTCTTTGGCAGTTACTTCCCTGGAAATTCCTTGTGATGTCCTTAAGTTCCCTTCTTTGTCAAATAAAATAAATGCCTTATTATAATAGTCTAGGAAAACATGATGTTGGTCCAACCAATCCATACCAATTAGGTAGGAACCTAAAGGTATGATGTTAAAATTTTCCCTAGTGTTCATTCCATTCATGTCCATTGGGCATGCCTTAACCATCTCATTAATTTTTCTTTTAGCTCTTATATCCAGCTTCCACTTCAATCATATGTAGTTGAAACTCATCTTGCTTTTTGTCTAGGGCTACGTAGATCCTAGGTACATTTCTACCCATGTCTTCTACTATATCATCTTGTTGTACATTGTGAACAATCCTCACATTTTCACCTCTGTGAGGAAAATCTCTATACATATGATCTCCCCCAAAATCACAACATTGAATAGGTGGCTTCCTTGCTATTTTCCCCACTGTATCAGTCATTTTCGGTTATTTAGAAGCTGATTGTCCCTGAGGATTATTTATGAAGAATGGTGGCTATGTTCCCTTCATCCTCTATTCCATCTTGTTTTTTATTGTCTTCCCAAGATTTTTATAAATTTGGCCTTCCTTTATGTTGATCATAAAGGAATTTAGATCACCTTATAGTTTCATCCAATTTTTTAGGATCATCATATTATATCTTTTCGCTGATAAATGACGGTATCCCACTCAAATACCTCTGAATTTAACCGACTCGTCCTTGATGAAAGAAACATACTTCAGAAAATCTAAAAACCTCCTTTCATGTTCATCTATGGTCATACTCCCAAGCTTGAGTTCAAAGAACTCCTTCATTTTCTTGTCATAGTAAACCTTATTCAAGTATTTCTTTTGAAAATACCTCTTGAATTCCCTCCAAGTAACATTTTTATCATCAATGTGTTGCACCTGCAAAAATTGGTCCAACCACATGAATGCCTTTCCCTTGAGTTGATAGATGGAAATTCTTCCTTCTGCATGTGAAGAATAATTATGCAATTGAAAATACTTCCTCATGCCTAGCAGCCATGTCTCTACATCCTCATCCTTCTTGTTCTCACCATCAAATGTAGGAGGCTTAATTTTGTTCATTTCTCCCTGTAGCTCATCCACCTCAGACCTCCTCTTATGTTTCTTGAAAGGGGATGGACTTGAACTACTATGTTCTCTCCTAGTCAAATTCCTTGGGGACTTATAGTGATGTCTTATAACACTTATTTTTCTTCTCCAATCATCATGAGATCTATGACTTCCTGATTTGCTTGAGTCATTCTTCTTATCCATCTTCTTTTCTATTACGTCCAATGTCTGTATTAACTTTATGTTGAATCCCTCGTGTTGATCCTTGGCTTTCATAAGCCTCTCATTATCATTTTTGTAACTTTGGACATCCTTTTGCAAACTTTTAATGGTCTCTACCAAGTTCATGCCTTCTTCCTTTCCTTCTCCATGTCCATTTGAATTTGTACCTTAATTACCCATATCAACATACATTTATTTGACCTCATATGAATCTTCCATGATTCTAAGCTCTATGTTGATCATATTATGATCTAATTGTTCTTAACTCTACAAAATGTGCAGCTAAAAAAACTTGTTAGGCTAAATAATTTAACAATTCATGAAATTATGTACAATCTCGGTTCAATATTGCATCATAATTCGTTCTTCTAATTTCTTGTAAAACATTGTTGCTTAGATCAATTTTATGGGTGAGTATTTATATTCTACTATTCAAGACCTTTCCAAATCCTGCTTCCATGCTCAATTATGAGTCTTGAGCATAAATGTATGGTTATTTAAAAATTGTCCATTAATTATTATGTTCACACTTCAACTTGGTACAAATTTGCGCTATAATTATGAATTTTTGCACCTAGTCCATTGTATTTTTGTAATGGTCCCAATTGGATTTCTTCATACACATTATTTGGATAGTATTTCCAAGTTTCATCTCTTTCTGGGTTCTGGGATGCTAGTTACAACCTGCTAAAGTTTCAGGCCAATCAACGCTTTTGGTCTTGAATGCTACATGTACCTTTTGTTCCCTATTAAATTTTTTTAACATGCCCAGAATTTTAATTCAGTTCCATGAATGTGTTCTATGGTTCAATATATTTCCATAGACTACTCTTGTGCCTCAATCTAATTCCGGAGCAGAAAGTTATGACCCTCCGAAGTTAACTGGGTCTTAAAATTTACCCTCCATTGTTTGTCTTGTAACTTCCTCATAAAAGTTTTGTTTGATGAACAATTTACACCACTAGAAAGCTCTCTCTGGGATATTTAATTTTATCTGCAGAGACAAAGTGTACATGTACCTTGGTACACTTTGTTCTCATGGTTTTTAAGTAGCTAAAAACATTGTTTAAGGCCTCAAAAACACGCTGCAAAAATATAACCTTCAAATAGTATAAAATGTCACAGAAATTCACTAGTTTTGTACTATTGTAGACCATCCAAATGACTTCGTATACACCAATTTGAAAATTTACACCCATATTTAGCATGTGCAACAATGCCATAAGGTAGTGCATGTACAACAATGCCATAAGGTAGCGCATGTGCAACAACGCCATAAGGTAGTGCATGCTTTGTGCACCTAAAACCAGTGTGGACCACTTCTCTGTCGTGCTAATAATTAGTGTGCACTACTTTTGTGTTGTGCGCCAATATCTACCATGCACAACTTTGGTTCATGCACTAATACCTATTGTGCACAATTTTTGTGTCGCATTCTAATATTCTGCGCACATTGCACTCTATGCACCACACCATGCTAAAGTTTAGTGTGCTCCCACCACGCACCTATACTCGTCACGCACCATTAATTAAATGATCGCATGACGCGAATATTCAACATGCATGCACCACATACCAACATTGTGCGTGCACCAACAAATTTCCTCTATGCTCTGCCAATTCTCAGTGCACACACCACGTGTGCCAATATTATGTGTGTGCATGCCGCACATACCAATATTATGCTTGCGCCCTCCAATCTGCACCACGCAGTGCTAAAATTTACTGTGCATACCATGCACCATAATTTTTGTTTTGTTTTATTTATTTATTTTATTTATTTTTTTATTTATCTATTTGTTTTTTTTATTTTTTTTTCGTGCTTCACTTGCTTGCGTCGCACAACGCCATATTTTAGTGTGCACACCCGTGCACCATTTGTTTTCCTCGCATCACCATATTTCACTGTGCAACACCAAATTTCAGTGTGCACATCTGCACACCCTTATTTTTCCGCACATCCAAGCTTTCAACACCACATTTTAGTGCGCATACCCATGCACCCTTATTTTTCCATGCATTCTAGCTTGCACTCCACAACACCAAATTTGAGTGCACACACCCATGCATCATCATTTCCATACATCATATGATTTGCACCGTGCAATGCCAATTTTTAGCGTGCACACCTGCGCATCCTTAATTTCCATACATCACATGTTTTTCACCGCACAACGCCAAATTTTAGTGTGCACACCTACAGACCCTTATTCTCTGTGCATCAATTCCTAGTGAATTCTACTGCAAAAATTGGGGCTTTTGCCCAATTTTTCACCCACTTTATACCATGGGCATTTTGCAACCATGAAATTTGTTCAATTTCACTCTAATAACACAAATTCAACCTATGCAACAACAAATCTCTATTGGGTGACATTGTTGGGATGAATGTTTCTCAAACTCATTCACAAATTGAGAATTTTAATCAACTAATCTCACTCAATCTTTCATATAACTTATAACTCAGCCAATTCTAGGTCTGAATTTTCTAGGATAGATATTAAAATTTAGAATATTTCATCACTTGGTTGAATTTCCCAAATTCCCTACAAATTTAACAACATAAATTGGAGTTTTTCCCAATTCCACTCAATTGCTTCTGATTTTTACCATAGACGCACTGTAACTTGAAATTTGGCCACTCTAAAATCAATTCTTTGTGAAATTTCACTTCAACATTCAACTTGCTTAGCCGATCCAGGCTTAGTGTTGAAAACTAGAGCTCAGATACCACATTAAAACTTAAAAATACTCTGCAAATACATGGATTCACACAAAATAATAATAAAAATACACATGCAACACATACTGGAAAAACCCATTAAAAAAATGCATAAATAATAATCTAGCACATAATTGACATTTATCTTGATAAAAAAGATCACCAACTACGTGTATACCTTCCACATTCCTCTCAGCCTTAGACCACACTGCTAAAAAATCTCAGCAGTGGGTCACCCTTGAGCTATGGATAAAATCCACACAGGTAAAGGAATTCCTAACAAGGCCGATGTATCTCAGACAATAGGAAAACTCAACCACAGGTGCCAACTCGAACTAACATCCTACAATCCCTCATTACCCACATGCATGTCCCACCCCAGGAAGAGTGACCCTTCTCTTCTCAACAGTCCATCGGCTGCCACACTTACTTTTTGGGGCTTCAACAACAAGCCAGACAAGAAGTATCAGAGATCTGTATATACATTTTGGCACCTTCAGGAAATCAATTCCCAAAAATCCTCACCTAGAGAAAATTTCTCACGGTCCTGACAACCCACCTCTTCAATATCCCCACAATCCTGACAACCTGCTTCTTCAGTCCAACTCCTAATATAACCAGGTATAGGTATAGGTACAAGTATGAGTATGGTATATGTATGAGTATGGTACAAGTACATAGATTGTATCAAGAAGGTAAGGAATCCTGATAAAGTGAGTGAAAATGATGATTGAATGATGGGAAAATGAGCTAAGTTCAAACTACATGTATCCATGTTTCCAACTTGACACTTGTCATGTTGAGAACTACTTTGTCCCACTTGTCTCCATCCTTAGAATTAAGATAAAATAATTGTCCATACTTTATACTGTAAGGAATATTAATATAATATTCCTTTTTGGCTTAATCTCCCTAACTTAGCCCCTTATCCTTAACTTTTAGCCCCCTTTTTCCTATCTGGTGGAGTTTATGATCTAGGTGGATATTGGTGGCCACCCACCTATTCCAATTGGCTCCTTGTGTCCATTTTTGGTTCACCACGTTCTTCTGTACTGCTTTGTAATTGTGTGTTCTACACTTCTGGGGATGTATGAATCCCCACACATCCTCCAGGTGGATACGAGTGGCCTCTTGCCTAATCCAAATAGCTTATTTTGTATTTTTTCATGTCATCACATCTTGTTGTACTTCCAAGGCCATTTTGGGGCCCTAAACGTTGTTTTTTTGGCTCGTCACAATCAAACTGTAGACACAGTCAGAGTTTGAGGGAAAAATGTTTATTTCTATGAAAGACCTTTCCAACAGGCTATCACGTGCCTAAAATGGAGGTCGTATCCAAAAGTTACGACCCTGGGAAGTTGAGGTACCAAATTACACCAACTTACCCATAGGGCCCACATGAATTTTGGTGTTTCACCTTCTAGGGTTAGGCTTTTGGATGTCTAGGGTTTTGGAATTCATGAGTAATATCAAAAAGGCCTTTGGAGCCTCATTGTAATCCATTCTGCTCAGACAGATGCACGTAGTAGCCACATCTCTTCTCAGAGATAGTTACCACCATTTGAGCAAGTGTTTCAATTCTGCAGTTTTACAGTTTCAACCTATTTCATTATTTAATATAAGATATTGTTCACTAGATATTTGTGTTATTCTTCATATACCTGTGTTTATTGTATTTAGTCTATTAATCAATTCATTCCACTCCTAAATCTGGATCAGTGGTATTAGAGCGGTCTACTCTTCATTTTTTTTTTCATGCATGTCCTCGATAAGATATGGGTACAAGAAGTCGGTACTCGAACCAATCGAGCTATTACAATATCAGTCGCACCGTGCCCGACAACAAACCATGGGGGATGGAAATAAAGATGATGGTGCAGGATATCCTATTAAAATGTTGCTTGAGGAATCCCTCGTGTGACAAAGGAACGAAATGATGGACAACTTCATGCAAATCCTTCGACAACTGCCAAGAGGAGAAGCATATTTATCAAGCGGCCATGCAACCTCCATCAATGTACATGTAAATTTTGATATTCCATTATTTGAAGGACTGATAGATGTAGATGTTGTATATAAATTGTTGAATCTGCTCAAATGATCTTTTCGGTCCACAATTTTTCTGATAGGAAAAAGATCACTTTTGCACTCGTCAAGGTTGTTCCCCATGTTAAAGACTGGTGGGATACTTACTCTGACCAAAGGGCCATGGAGGAATCTACAATGTTTATGGTGGCCCCTAAATGGGATTCCTTATGATATTCAACTAAGGAAAATTACTACCCTATTGGAATCTACAAGGACCAGTACACCAGATGGACCACCCTACGCTAAGAAAGTGACCAGAAAGTATCAGATTTCACCAATATTTTCCATAATCTATGCACCAAATTGGATATCAAAGACTCTAAGCGTCATCTGATGATCAAATACCATGTTTGTATGCATATATACATTCAAATAGAAATGGATTTCCTAGACATTGGCTCATTGGGCACAACTTATAGATACTCTGTCAAGATCGAGCATAAATTTAAGCAGAAATAGCGAGAGTTTGGATCTACAAACCCGTCACAGTCGAAGCAGGGAAAAGGAAACCCCAAGCCACATAGTAAGGACTAAGTTGAGATGGTCACCCTCAGGACAACCAGTCCAAGATGCAACACAAGAAGGGCAATGAGAAGATGAATAAGGACATGGGAAAATGGTGTGAGTACCATAAAATTCCTTGGCACAACATTGAAGAATGTCGCTCCAAGAAATCTGTCATGGTCGAGCTAAAGGATTATGAGTCAGAGGCAGATTCCAATTTTGAGTCAAATCCTAAAGGAGGGAAGTGGATTATTGATGTTGAACCCAGTGCTACTGTAACTACCACCAAATTCTAGCCAAGTGAACTAGAATATCCAGAGGAAGGGTAACACCGCTTTCACTCAGAGATGTGGGTCAAGGGGGATCTGATTCATTTCATTGTCGAAAATGGTAGTTAGAAGAAACCGATTTTAGTAGAGTTCATCAAGTGGTTGGACCTTCCAACGACACTGCACTCGGAGCCCTACATCATCAGTTGGCTTTACCAAGGAAGATATCTCAGTGTCAGCCAACAGTGTCATCTTCCCTACAACATTAAGCCTTTCAAAGATGAGGTAATATGTGATATTTCGCCCCTTGAAGTTTCTGATGTTATTTTAGGTCAACCATATTTGTGGAAGCATCATGTTGTGTATGAGTCTATACCCCATAGTGTTATTATTACTTTGGGTAGACGATTGTACAGAGGTAGTGCCACCTAATTCTATTTATTTAATCTCTACTAAACAATGGAATAAGTTCATTTCACATATCAGGAAGTTCATATTCTTTGTGATCTGTGCTGATAGAAGGTAGAAGGTCATCACCACATATGTGGCCTCTACACAATGCCTCTCTATGCAACAAAATCAAGTGGACAGGATCATGGAAGAATACAAAGGCATCTTCACCTCACCTACAGGGGTTTCAACACACTTCCAAGTCAAGCATCCAATTGATCTGACCCCCAACACACCTATACCTAATGGACCAGGCTTTCGGTGCTTGCTGATGGAGAATGACGAAATAAGGCATCAGATCCAAGAGCTTATTCAAAAGGTTCACATCAGACCCATCTCCTCCCCTCATGGAAGCCCGATTGTACTGGTGCAGAAGAAGGATGGGACTTGACAACTATGCATTGATTATAGAGCCTTAAACAAAATCGCATTTAGGAACTGTTACCCCATTCCTAGGATTGATGACCTTATTGACCAACTCAAGGGGGAAAATTTCTTCAACAATACTGACCTAAATCCTAGCTACCACCAGGTTCCCATCAAACCAATGAATGTATGGAAGACAACCTTCAAGTCTACAAAAGGTCTCTATGAATGGATAGTCATGCCCTTTGGATTAAAAAATGAACCAACCACTTTCATGAGTTTGATGGATGATTTATTGAGAGACTTCACCAACTCCTTTTTGGTAGTATATTTGGATGACATCCTCATCTTCAACAGAACATGGGAGGAGCACATGCGACATATTCAATGGGTTTTGAGAACTCTATGGAAGCACAAGCTTTATTCCAACTTGGAAAAATGATCTTTTGGAATGAACAAGGTCCAATACTTGGCCTACATTTTTGATGAGCACGGGGTACATGTTTATCCATCTAATATCCAAGTCATTTGTGACTAGCTAGACTCGACCACACTGACCGAGCTTCGGATCATTTTGGGACTAGCCAACTTCTACCGACAGTTCCTATTGGGATTATCCCATATTGTGTGGGCACTCAGCCGGGTGACCAAGGGCAGTGGTAGGGCCAAGTTTGTGTGGGGTAAGGAGCATAAATGAGTATTCGATGATCTAAAGAATTATTTTTTCTTAACTCTAGTACTCTCCTTGATCAATTTTCAACAACCATTCGATATTGAGACTGATGCATCAGACTATGATGTGGGTGCAGTTCTCACTCAGCATGGGAATCTGGTGGCATACCATAGTGAGACACTCTCTGATACTGTCCGGAAATACCCCACCT
The DNA here is from genome assembly GCA_010110895.2 of Picea sitchensis. Classification (NCBI taxonomy): domain Eukaryota; kingdom Viridiplantae; phylum Streptophyta; class Pinopsida; order Pinales; family Pinaceae; genus Picea; species Picea sitchensis. The sequence continues at coordinate 2,863 of SNQJ01S0180878.1, read as the reverse complement.
ATGACAAGGAAATGTATTCCATTGTAAAATCCTATCATCAATAGAAAAATTACATTATGGGGAAAGAGATGATCATACACACTGATCACAAGCCTCTATAGTTCATACAGACATAGGGGAAATTGCAGAACAGTCACCATCAGAAGTGGTCCACCTTCCTGCAACAATTCCATCTCAACATCAAGTATAAGACAGGTATCTCCAATCATGTCACTGACTTCCTCAGTTGGACTCCTGTGACTGCACTCACCACTATGCTTCATTCATGTGGACATGAAGCATCTAAGTAGCTCCAACTTTATCAGCAAGATCCAAAATTCACCACCACATATCAACTCTTGGGTATAGGCGCAGCTGTCACTGATTTTCACATTCAAGAGAGACTCTTATGCCACCTGGGCCACCTTTGTGTTCCTACAAGAAAGCGTGCAAAGATGATTTGGGAATCCCACTACAGTCGGGTGGCAGGACATTTTGGCGTAGAGAAAATGGTGGTCATTCTTCAAAAAGATTTTTATTGGCCAAAACTTCGACAAAACATCAAAAAGTATATCATATATTGCACTACCTATGTAATTTCAAAGCCAACCATCAAGAAGTAAGGATATACACCCCTCTTCCTATTTAATTGATTACATGTCTAGATTTTCGTCCACCAAGTAAGGAAATGACTACGTGTTTGTGTTCATTGATCAGTTTTCAAAGATGGCCATCGTCACAGCCTATAAGAATAATGTCACAGTAGCAGATACTGCCAAGCTCTTCTTCGAACGAGTGTGGGTCCACTTTGGGATACCACAGACCATCATCTCTGACTGAGACATCAGGTTCCTGAACACCTTTTGGTCAAGTCTCTGGTCTCTTTTGGACACCAAGATCACAAAATCCACTGCTTTCCACCCCCAAACCGATGGCAAAACATAGGTCGTCAATCGGATCATTGTGCACATCCTGTGCATGTACAATTCTAAGAATCTGTGTACATGGGACGAGAGTCTCCCATATTTCCAACACATTTACAACAAGCCTCTCCATAGTTCCACTAACCATAGCCCATTTCAGGTGGTTTTGAGATTCCAACCCTTGGGACCCATTGATGTTGTGCTTCCTCTTGCTACCACATAAACAGACTCTTCCTTGGATCATTCTACAATCGACAAATTCACCAGATTCATTGAGAAGATTCAAAACACCCACCAACAAGTCCAGGAAATGTTGCAGAAATTCAATGCTAAGTACAAGCAAGGCCATGATGAACACAGGGTACTACACTAGTTTCAGGTTGGTGACAAAGTCTGGTTACATTTTCATAAGGATCATCTCATCGGGCCCCATCGGAAGCTTAGCCCACTTTGTTATGGGCCTTACACTATCACCAAGGATGTGGGTAGCAATGATTTTGAGCTCAACACTCCACCCTTCCTTGGTTTGCATCCAATATTCAATGTGGACCTCCTTCGGCCATAATTTCGACCATTATTGGACACCTTCGATATAATCAAACAACTGACACCAACATAGCTCAACCATGAATGAATGGAACAAGAATCCATTGACCATATAGTGGACACACATGTCAAGGGCACTCACCAGCAACAGATCCATCTTTATTGTGTTTTCAAGGCAGGTAAACTCCTACACCAAGGCAAGTGGCTCACCTGGGGCCAAATCCAGCAAAATTTCCCTCACGTGATGGGGGAACTCAACGCAATGGATACCATTTCTTCCTGGG